>JABEXW010000147.1:0-45394 GCA_013266185.1 Fusarium sarcochroum | reverse complement strand
ATATTGACTTATACTAGATAGATGAGTCTACCGCTCGATCAGATTCGAACAGAGATTCATGATGCATTGGAGTTTATCCCCATGGCTCGTTTTCACATCCTCCAGTTCTCTACATGCTGGCCTAAACCTGTCCCAGACATGTATGAACGGATCACCCTCCGCTTTACCTATCCTGCTAAAAGCCGTCTTGAGAACGTCGTGCTCAGCGATCCTGTCAACATCGCTTGGTTTGACAAGCTCAGATCTTGCCACAACATCTTTCCCTTGCTGCGCTCTAGCTGAAACGGTAGCCAACGCACTAGCTTTGAAACAATAGGTGATCATGGCACCGAGACCTGCTGCAAGGGCAGTGGCGATGCTAGATCCCGTTGATTCTTTGCTTAAAGATGTTTGGTTGGCAAGGTACTCTGAGAGGTTTCGGCTGCCAGATGTGTTGACATTGACGCCAGGAAAAATGAAATGGTTGCCTTTCCCGGCGTGAGCGTAAGCGCTGCCATCGTCGTGTGCAGCACCAATAAGGAAGAAATTGTCACGCCTGAATGCAGACGGATAGTGGTCGGTGGAGCTGATTCGATCTGATGATGAGCAGAACATGGGAACCTTTCGTTTGCATGCTGTCTCAAGGACTGAGTCTAATACGCGTTTTTCTTCAGACCCATCTGCAGGCACTGGTAATGTCCAAGACATAGAAATGATAGCTGCCTTTTTGTCTAAAGCGGCTTCAATAGCCTGCGATATTGTTAGCGATTAGATGAGATGGGATTTGCAATAAGGGCTCCGCAACTCACCAAAGCTGCCGACGTTGCATCAATGGTCACATTGCCGTTGTCAGAACTGGTATGCGTCTTGAGGCGGATAGAGTATATGCTCGCCATAGGACATACTCTCAAGATAAGTCTGGCCATCTCGGTCCCATGGCGTGCCTTGGAGACGTAGTATTGCCCTACACTTTCATCCTGGTAGTCGAACGTCTTTCCGTCGATAATGTTGACACGACCTGAAAAGTCAGAGTCACAGCAGTCGACTCCGTCGTCGATCAATGCGACAACAACTGGTTCCAGAAGGCTTCTAATGGTGCTTTTGTTACTGCTGAAAGATTCACCACTATTGCCTAGGTCGTGTCTAAGCTGTTCGTTTGATAGGTCAACTGTGTTTTGCCAAAGCCTGCTCATGCACTCGGCGAATCTGTCCATGCAATCTAGCCAGTCGTGTTCCGTTACGGGGTTTGGAGATCCGGCTTTTTGAAGTACACTGTTGACGGGCATAGTGGCTTCGGTTCCGCTTCTGCCTTCACGTGGTAGAACCTCAATCTTACGCTCTTTATAGGGTTTCGCGTTTGGCACCTCACTATTTCGCGCTGACTTTAGCTCGACAGCATTTTGTTGTTTCGGCGGCACTGCTTCGTCAGCTATCCTGGTCTTCGAGACCTCTTTAGCCTTGTCATTGAGACGACGGTCAAAGTCCGCTAGGTTTGAATCCACCCACTCCCTCGTATCTAGAAGCTGAGAAAGATGTTAGCGCCATGTCAACAAATTGATTCGGAAATACATCTCGAGACCATGTTACTTACATCGGAGTAAGCTGGAGTATGGATGTTTACTGTTTCAAGCTTCTCTAACCGAGGCAACCCCTCAGCCTCACTCCATGCCCTAAGCACGGCATTATTGCCACTCCACTTCAGAGTAACCTCCCGAAGCTGACTCTTTGGCCCAGATGTCTGACCCCTCGCACCTTCAAAAGGGTCCGGGTGGTTAGCCTTGCTGCCTTGCTGACAGATCACGCGAGGATCCAGGTCTGTCTTCTGCCAGTCGAGATGCTCAACCACGATCTTCTCCAGCGAGATCATGATCGATTCATCGCTATGCGGGGCTGTATCGCTGTCTTCCACTTCAACTCGGAGAATGCGCCTTACACCTTTCATGTGAAGCCAATTGAAGAAGAACTCCATATCTTGTCGACCTGCAGCACGGGGCTTGGGAGCTTTCCGTCCGCTATGGGTGACAGTCACAATTGGAAATCTCACATACATGAGAACTTCGTCAAGCCGGATTCCGCGATCTTTGTCTTTGCCAAAATGCTCATTGAAGACGTGGTCTGGAATTTTCTTGGGTACCCCGTGGTAGTCGAAGAAGAGATGAACGTCTAATGCATCAGTTAGCATGGTACCTCAGGTATGTAGGTTGGTCTGACTTACTCTCTTGAGAATTCTTCCCATATAAGAATGAAGTTGCCTTTCTGACACTTCGGGTTCTCATATAATGCAGCTTGAGCATATTAAGAATCTTTGTCGAGTTCCTAGCTAGGACTTTGGAGTCTGGTCCTTTAGCTGCGGATTTCTTGGAAAAGGTAACTTCCTTCTCTCTCTTCTTTCTTTCATCTTCCGTATCAAAAGATCGTGTATTTGTGAGTCTTTTCTGAGAGCTGTTTGGTACGTGATCCGCTGGAACCTTGAAGGCAGTCACTGTTTGGTCATCGGGGCGGGTTTTCATGTCCTTTGTGTGCTTGGTTCGCTCGGGAGATTGATGTCGAGATCGCGTCCTGCTTTCTCTCACTTTGAGTTCTTGGGCCTCTTGTTCCTTGAGTCTTTGTCGGTCTCGTTCGTTTTCATCTAGGATACGCGGTTCTTTCTTGGCGGCAACGCTTTCTCCATCGCGCTCCGGTTTCTCAATTCCCCTGTTCCGTCCCTCAAAAGCCCGACTCTTTGGACTCTTTGGGGCTTTCATATCTTTGAAAGAAGACGTGTTATTTGTCGGTTTGGATTCCGCTCTGTCTTGATCAATCCTGCGTGTCTTGGCCTCTAAATCCTTCGCTTCCCGGTCATTTTTGGCAAGCTTCTCAAGATAGAGCTTGGCTGTTCTTTGATGTTCATTATAGACAGAGTACTTGGTATTGTCCTCTTCTCCGGTGTAGTTCAAGTCGAGGAGGGTATCGGCGGATTCTACGGCTCCAGAGACTCTGCGTTGCTTGATGATAGCGCCGTCCCTTTCTAGAAGAAGCTCGACGACACCGACCCTCTCGTTGCTGCACTGGCTATACTCTACTGCGTAGTGAAAAGCCGTCCGATCGGATCCATCAGGTAGCTCCAAAGCCTTGTTACTGGCATGTATTATCAGATTTCGAAGTACTTCGTCTCTGTGCCCTTTCTCGAATGCCAGTGTTAAGCAGGTTTTGGCTGATCGATCCTTGCCATAAAGCTTGTCCAAAGTATCCGCAATGCAGAGCGGGTCCTCGCAGCTACTCAACATGTAGTCCACCAGCCTCCAAGTGTACCTCTTGTAGTTGATAGCGCTATACAACGGGGTTTGTCCTTCGCCGTTGGTGATGCGTAATAGGTAAGGGTACATCTCTATAAGTCTTTTAACAAGTGGCTTCACGTTTATTGCTAGAATCGAACGTTGATAAACCTCGAGGATAACGTTGTGTAGGAAGGTTCCGTCCCGGCCGCCAGCGTGCTGGGTTACCACCTCTCGATGGTCGCGAATAAATATATCGGCATCTTCTTCAGTGGCCTTCCCATTGAATATCTGGTGCATCTTCTTTATGGCATGTTGAGTTCTTGTTGTCAACTCATACTCCTCATCTGATTCATCTTCCTCGTCGTCGTATTCATTCTTCGGTTCCCTATCCTCGACATCGGCCATGGCTGTCTTGTGATTTGGGGACTGAGGGGCACACTGGAGCTGTAGTCTGAAGGCTGGGATTGGGTCTGGAATTTTAGTATATAGCAAGGCAGTCTTTGTTATCAATGTGAATGGCGAGAATTAATATGCTTCGCAAGGTGCGACTCATGGGTGGCTGGAACAGGGATGAGGGGTATCATCCCATAATGTTTACCAAGGTAGGGTTGCAGGATGTCCCGCCCCCAACTTGAAAGTATCTCCATGTCGACGTGAGAAAAGAGGCGCAGCATCACAATTGCTTAATTCATTGGCGGAACTGACTGCTGAAAGCATGCACCGTAGGCACTGAGGTGTCGCAAACGACTTGGGAACCTGTCGGCTGGCAAAGGCAATCATCAATTGGTCATTTGGGGTACCTTTCTTCACCTTTGGTAGGCCGCGTGATCCAGATGGCGTTAGTGGGCTGCGCAGCCTTGTTTTGCGAATGCGAATCAATTATTTCACAACTAAAGGACAGTACATGTGTTGGTCTGCGTTCTGTGTCCAACATCCACTTGAAAAAACAACTACAAACATCCATTGCGGCCCTCATCCATCGTCATGCCCGGACACGAAAAAGAAGATCCAAGAGCTGAAGGGCTCGGAGAAAAGGCAGATGTTGAGGTGTTCAATATTGGTATGTTCGAAAGCGGCAGTGAAGGAAGCAGGTTCAACATCAGGAACAACCCCGAAAACCCGTATCAGCGTTCGGAAATCATTCAACGCACCAGCCCTGGCATGATCACCAGGTGCACCATGATTGATGCTGTTCATGGTGCTATGTCTGCCGATAGCGATTTCTGGGCGACACTGTTGGTCTTTCAGTTTCGGTTTGATCCTCAGGGAAGACATAGTCGTGTCTCAGAAGCAAAAGTCGAGCTCCATTTCGATGTATCCGACGCAAACAACACGCTCCCAGAGGTTGAAGCAGTATCTTATGACGGACATTACAGCCTCCTTCCCAGCACTCACTCCGAAACCCTAGCTACGAGTGCTAGCGCAGGTGTTGGAGTCAGCTACGTAGCCGAGCTCAATGCTTCAGTGGGGTGGGAGAGGGCAGTGACTATCGAGAGACCGGACGCAACCACTATCAGCGGAGGGAAGCTTATGAAAGACAACAGACTTCCCCATCGTGTGGCCGAATGGACTCTGATGGAGAACAAGACACTTGAAACAGGAGTTCCCACATCCGTTCAAGTCGCCATAAGGATCAAGAGAAGGGATGAAGCTATCTTCACTTGTATTCCCAAGTTGCGTTGCAAGACTCATGAACGGAGGAGTCTACGATCCTTCTTTGGAGGAGTACCTGAAGTCGATCCGGTGCTACTGAAGCCCGACATGAAACCTACCAACAGGCTGAGGGTTTACGATACAGAAGAACTTGGCAGTGTTGATTTGCAAGAGCTGAGCGGCGTCACTCCTACACAGATGATTTTAGATGCGCTAAAGTAACGTTTTGGTTATATAATGACTGAGTCCTGCTATGGATTGTGATCCATGTTAATAGCAATTCTAGCGGTTCTGATATCTATGGTTGAATAATACCACCGAAAGATATAGAGCATCTGGAATGAAATGTGATTGAAATTGACGCCAGTAACAAGGTATGGATCGTCTGGCAAGAAATCCCAGGCCAGATCTTAGGATTGTCAGCAGCGTTACGTTAGGCAGCCGCAAAGCGCGATATAATCCGACAAGGGCTTTGAAAACGACAGGGTTTCTTTAACAGCGCTGCGTGAGATCAGAAATGGCCTGATATTGCCTCACCCAGATGTCCGACGGAATACCACACTGGTTTCGAACTGTTGTTGTCATTGGCCCAACTACGACATTAGTAGGCAGCCTCGTCCTGCAACCTGGAGGCACGCGCATAGCCTGGGGCTTATCGATCTGTACTAGTCGTGCCTACGGATGTATCTTCAAGTACCTTGAGCATCTGTGCTACTGTAGGCATCGCAACTTCTAAGCGCCGTGACGGGACCACCCCTCAGGCTTTCCTCTTTGCCTCTACGATCCATCAGCTTCATCTTTCAGCTCTGACTACACTATCGCAGTTAAAGGTAGTCATTATCACTAGAACCCACCCGAAAATAGTTTTTGGCTCGAAATACTATGTCTGATATTGAGACGCGGGCCTCTTCCTCCGGAGCCGATGAGAAAGTCGACGATGAGGCTTCGACTGAGGCTGGTACATATGCTACGGACGACGATCAGGACTCCACAGCCGCCAGAAAAAGAGGCGACGGCAACTTCAGTGATGCAACTGAACTATCTGACACTGAAAGTTTGGACCTACTGGAAATCGCGCCAGATCCTGCGATAAAACGAGATGATGGCGAGGATCAACCAGCTCTCGGGTTGAACAGACCCTGGGGTTCCACCAACTACGATGACTTTGAGTATGTATTGAGTCCACATGAGAGCATTTACCTCTGACTGATGCTTGATTAAGCGTGATCACCGTCCATGGCATTCGCGATGATCCTTACACAGCCTGGAGATCCAAGAGTGGCAAGTTGTGGCTCCGCGATAGACTATTTGAAGGAATTTCTATCAGACAGTTGGATTTCCTGTATGCCAACGACGAATCATCGGAAATCTTGGAGAGGGACGGAATCAAGACTGAGGCTCAGAATTTGCTGCGGCTGTACAGCAAGGAGAGAAACCAGCTTGAACCTGTAAGGCTCTGAAAACCTGCGTCTGTCGATGATAAGAGAGCTAATGCAATCCAGACTGAAGTTGATCGACCGATAATCTGGGTCTGCCATGATATTGGAGGGACTATTGTAAAACAGGTTTGTTGATCAGTCATGATTACGAGGGCGAGTTGACACATGAAGGTTCTCATCGAAGCGGCCCAGGCCACCTTGGCAGAGGACTATGATGATGTAGAGACATGGACGAAAATGAAGGAAATTCGCAGGAGAATCTCAACGCACTCCACTCTAATAGTAAGTCACTCCCTTGTGTATAACGCAATTTTGACATTTGCCATTGACATATACGTGCAATAGATCTTTCTCGGTAGCCCGCACCGAGCTGAGTCCATCGATACTCTGGAGGACGAGCTACACAACCTGATGAGTCTACCAGGCCCTCCCGTAAAGAAGGGAATCATGGGAAAGATCAGGGAGATAGCTCGTCAAGTAAGCGAGATCAATATCCGCGCATTAGACGGCAACTTATTCTCGAGGATGGCCAGTATCAACGTTTTCTACCTCCCGGATTTACCAAAAGAGCCAGAGACTGGGCAAGATATCTCCGCGCAGCATAGCGAACCCTCGGAGCACAAAACACCCGCAGACACATATAGCCCGATGCAGCAGGAGAGTATCTCGGAGAACTCAGATCACCTAAACCCCTTGATTGTGATTCGATATTCACCACCATCACCATTCAGTCGATATACCATGACTACGGGACACTGGCTCGAGGCCAGTAGTCAATACTCGCAGAGCATTATAGAGCATGTAGATCTGTTGAGGGGAGATGAGGGTGTGGATGAAGGCCAGAGCTGGGTGACGGAAACTCAAAAGCGCTTTGTCGACAAATACTATCGTAAGTACTAATCTCTCGGCATCATAAAAAATGCGGCTGACTTGTGTTTAGCTTTGAAGGTGCCTCGCCATCTGATTGAAAATCAGGCCGCACTACTATCTTTGGCCTCGCCTATTAACTACCGAAGTTTGCAAATGCCGTACTCGACATTACAGTCGAGCACGTCGGCCTTTCTTGACTGGATTGTAACCCAAGGAAAGCTCAAGAGGTACCAATTTGGCATGAGACCTCACGTTTTGCACATTAAAGGGGCCTCTAATCTCTCTCAACAAGCTCTGATACGTCAATACTTACGCACTCTTGATCAAACGCGCCGCTCCGTACCTGGCGCTTTCTACGGGCGAGAATCCTTTTACTATGAGTTCCGTAAATACGACCCTAGACGCAATAACATAAAAGCCATGTTGATTGCATTTCTAAACGAGATATCCTGGCGCATTTGGGAATTTTCCGCTTGTAACGAGGCCATCAGCAGGATGTTTGTTGGCTGTCAATACTATGGGTGTTGGACGCTACCAGATCTCTTCAGCTTTTTCACTGAAGTGAGACGAACCGGAGCAGTGAGAGATATAGTAATTTTCCTCAGTTGTTTTGACAACTGTGACGAAGAGGAGAGAACCTGGTTTCTCAAGACTGTCTTGGAGCAACAAAGTCACAGCGACTTGAACTACCACATTGTTATTACCACAAGCACTCACGACGCTCTTCTAGAGGACCAAGACCTGCAGTCCAACAGTCTGTCTATCAGAGATTGCCCGGCACTACCGAAAGGATTTGTAACCGATGAGGATGACATCCGCGCCAGTGGTCTCAAAGCAGGCCTAGATGAGCTGATCAGTCAGCGAACAGACTTAACAGCCTTGGAGTCGACTCTCAAAGATGTTCTCGACGAATGTCAACAGGCACCTCATCTTGGATACCGAATCCTGGACTGGCTTAATCATTCCAGTCGAGGAACACCCGCAAGGAGAATCTCCGCCGCGATCGAAAAGTTTCGGCCCGTCACATCAGAAAATGTTCTTAATGTCATAGTTGATCACCTGTCACCACAGAAGCGCAGGTGGGCAATTTTGGTCCATCGGTGGGTAAAGTACGCCAAGGAACCATTGACCCTTGAGATGCTCGGGCATGTACTCGCAGCGTCGAACTATTCAGAGGATGTGTCATTGATGGGCATAGACTTTGAACGTCTCTCTGATGAGATTCGCACAACCTTTTCAGGTATCATTGCCACAGACGGTCGTGACCTTGTCTTCAAACATGAGTTGTTTTATGAGGCATCCTTAATCAGGCCAGAGGATGATAAACATGCGGACCTGTCGTTAATTCATGGAAGTATGGCAGAGACCTGTCTGAGATACCTGCTGCTTGACGAAGTGCAGTCTCTTTATCGCAAACTTGCCGCCGATAACTATGGAGGCGACACGAAAAAACGCCCCATCTTTCTCCCTCGAGATAATCTGTTGGAGTATGCTGTGCAGCACTGGGCTGAGCACTACCGTCGTGCTGATCGTCATCGTCCTGTCGAACTGGCTATGGGGCTTTTCCAGACGCCGGAGGTAATGAGAAAATGGGCTGAAGCGTATTATCTCCTTTCAAACCCTTTCTCACGCATTCATCGAAGCTACTACTCACCGTTACCTTTGATGGCTGCGCTGGGACTGGACGATATCATCGTTCGTCAAATCGAATGCGATCAAAGCTCAGTGTGGTTCCATCAAGATGCGTGGCTAGCTATTACTGAAGCCGCTCGACATGGCCACAGAAGTACTGTTCATCTTCTTTTGGACACTGTGCAAATTGACGAGTCCGGTCTCCGCGATGCACTCTTCTGGACAACTTCCTACCACGATGAAAAGGTATTGGCTCTCCTCGTCAACAGAGCCATCTCTACAAATAATTTCCGCTGGCCTCACTCTATGCTTTATCGTGCTGCACGCGCTGGCATTGATTTAGTTGTATCAGAAATTTCCAGAACGAAGCTGGACTTGAGCCAGCAGAATAAGCATTTCAGCAATGTGCCGCTCCAGACAGCAACATTCTCTGGTCACAAGCAGACGGTAAGACTTCTCCTCGAAGCCGGAGCCAATCCAAATACACGGAATGAAAGAGGAGAGAGTCCTCTAAAATTCGCGATTCGCGCGTGCCAGCCAGAGATTGTTCAGGTGCTTTTGGACAAAGATGCTAGCTTGAACGATGGGAGCTCTGACGCAGAAAGGAATGGAAGTGCTATGAACCAAGTCAAAGGCGATCAGGGGCTGTCGCTTGTTAACAGTGCAATCCAAGCTGGTGACACGAGATCGCTTCAGTTACTTCTTGCAGCTGGAGCAGACTTCAAAGGTGGTGATCCCAACGCCACAGATGAGATGCTTGCGTCTCCCATCATCTACGCGGCTGAGTGTGGAAGACCAGGTTGCCTCCGACTATTGCTAGAGAAGGGAGCCAATCCGCTGATGGAATCCACTCGAGGAAGTGTTTTATCTTTGATCTGCAACCGCGAGAGCGAAATTGACAACTGCCGACTGCTTTTAGAGAAGGGTGCCGACCCAAATCGCGCTTATTCGGATAACGCAATGATTCTAAAGGCTGTGATAACTTTGGGAAGCAGAGAAATGCTAGAGTTGTTCCTTGAACATGGCACCAAGGTCGACACGTTCGATAATGTCAAGGATGCAGTCCTCAAAAGCCCCCTTTCCTTCGCGGCTTGTTTCAGTTCCTTTGATATGTTGGAGACACTGCTGGATAACGGAGCATCTATCAACTATGTGCCAGAAGGGTCTAGATCCCCCCTTTTCGCCGCAGTCTGGGGAGGTAAAGATATCAAGCGACTGGAGTTTCTGCTTAGCCGTGGGGCGGATATCAATTGGAGAGGGGAAGATGGCTTTACCGCTCTCCATATTGCCTACAACCGAGCAGATATGGTATCTCTGCTGTTAAAGCGTGGCGCAGATATTGAAAGTCAGTGCATCAGCGGGACTGTGCTGATGATGGCTGCAAGATGGGGCCAAGTTGAAACATTGAAAACTCTCATCGCGCGCCAAAATCAAAGGCCGAACCTGGATGCCAAGTATAACTACGACATAGCCAATCATACATACGGCGACACGGCACTGGTCATGGCAATCAGGCAGAGATACTATGAGTGCGCTATGTGTCTTCTTGAGGCTGATGCTGGCCTGAGCGGAAGGTTGCAAGCTGCCAAGTTTCTGTTGGAATGCCTTGATCGCGCACAGGACGCTGAAACTACGCTCAGTCTATTGACGGCCTTTCTCGAGCGTGGATTGAAGACTGATCATGTTGATGAAGACGGAGATTCGGCGCTTCATGGCATCAGATCAACTACACCTGTGTCACTTATCCAAGTTCTCATTGACTGGGGAGCTCCTGTTGACACACCCAACAAGTCTGGAATAACACCGCTGGCTGTCGCTGCAAGATTCGGCAACCTCGATGCCATGAGACTTCTGTTGAGTAAGGGTGCCCGAGCCACTTTCTGCGACCCAAGAATTGGTAACCTTCTGTTCGTCGCTTGTGATAGCGACCCCTGGGACATGCCTGTGTCTACAACCATCCAAGTCATGAAGCTTCTTATTAAGGCTGGCGCTGACCCTTTTGCACCCGGTCCTGAGCCTTCACGACCAAGCTTACTATACACTGCCATAAGTACGTATAGGGATGAGCTTCCTCGCCGGGAGTTAGTTCGATACCTTGCCAAAGATGTTGGTGTCCATGCCAACGCCCTGGAGGGAAGTTCTTTGCATCCAATCATGGCTGCGGCTATAAGACGTGACTTCGGATTGTTCCGGTATCTATTCCGCCAGGGGGCTGATATTCACGTCGTCGACAGCCTAGGTCGCCGTGTTACTCACCATTCTGTTGCGGTGGAAGCCGGAAACCAGAGGCGATTTCGTCTTCTGGCCAGAGGCGGCGCAGACTTTCGAGCCTCAGACAACTACGGTCGGACTCCTTTGCATTTCGCAGCTGGGTTTGGGTATGTCTCCGATATCACTTGGCTGTTTAGACATATCCCTGGCCTTGACGTCAATGTGCGGGATGCAGATGGGTGGACGCCTCTGATGTGGGCGTGTAAGCTTAGTCCGACCAACAAACACGCCGTTAAGGAACTTAAGGACCGGGGAGCCGACATTTGGCCAAAAAGTAAAGATGGTGCCTGGTCAGCACTCAAGCTTGCTTGTCTGAGCAAAATGGATAAAAAGACTCGACAGCTTCTCCAACCTTCGAAAACTGAAAGAAGTCGTGCCACATCCGATGGGGTGGAGGAAACCTGGGACCCTGAGTTCCACACTGCTGAGCCTGGCAAATTTGATATTGATTGCTGGTGCGATGGTTGCTTTTTGGTAAGCCACTGATCTCCTAGTCCCATTCGTCCGTATGTCACTTTTACTAACGCTTCATTTACCATCAGACAATCGTTGGGACGCGCTATCAGTGTACTGTGTGTGACATATCGTATGATTTGTGTTTCAAGTGCTTCCCTCATCATGAAACTATGCACAATCCAGATCACGAGGTCAAGGAATTTGTCGATACAGGGACTAGTGATGCGACGACGGGGGACAGAAGTGACAATGCGCCTGAGAACACCGACAGTGTTGATAATGCAGACGAAGATGTAGAAGAGAGCGAGGAGAGCGAGGAGAGCGAGGAGAGCGAGGAGATTGAAGAAGACAGCGAATCGGACTAATAGCATGTTATGAAGGCGCAGGGCAGGGGTGTGTTTAAATGCCAGAAGAGGTGATTACTTTAAAGACAATGTTCACTAGTCTCGACAGGTCGAGTAATGCACACATGCTCTGTTATATCTGACTATTGTTAGATGTTTCGACTCAAGATAAAATATTGGACGCTGGGCGTATCACTACCTATTTATAAACACAAGCAAGCTCTGTCAATAGCAGCGTCTTGCAGTGTTACTGCATCATTTTTGCTTGAATTAGTTTAACATATATATCCTCACAACGGAGTGCGCGAGCTTCATAGTACAGCGCTACTTAATATGCTGCCGCGTGTGAATACTTGGCCTGTGCTAGGTAGATAGTATGAATACTGCCACCCCCGACCACTCCACGCACGGATAAGAACAATACCTGCATTTCCCGCAGTTTCTGCCTTCCATCGTTGGCATTTCTGTACTCAACTACATTTACACTATTTGATCTACAACCTCCTAACTGGCTCGTCTACTAAAACCGTCGCCACCATGGTCCGAACAAAGAAGGGACCCCGAGCTAGCGTATACCCAGAAGGCACCCCCAGAATTCGCCCGGCTGACAAGGGCCCAGCCATACATAACAATCGCATCTTAAACGATCACACTGGCAAACCAGCCTTGATGTCATGGTCAAGCAGAGAAGTCGAAGGCCCGTTGCCCCCTCTCGCTTCCTAGGTCTTCTATATAGTCTATCCATATGTACCGCATGACTTTGACAGCTGTGCACTCCACCTCGGCTTAACGCAAGATACGTTGGGTGGTCGAGGCAGCCCCTTTCGCTACGAGTTCTTCTTTTTACCTGGCGCTACCGCTGAGGAATGCCACGCGCACTTTCTTGGCGAGATGAAGGCTCGGGGTACCATCTAGCGCCAGATCCGCAAAGTGAACAGAGCTGTGAAGCTCAAAAAGCAGGGAAGCGGTGAACAGGAAGAGGAAAGCAGCGAACCAGAAGAGTATAGAAGAATCTGCAACAGGCGACAAAAAGAGTATGATTGGGTCCATGACTCGGCTTCCGATGATGATCATGCGGATAGTCAACTTCCTGGCTTGGTTTGGCCAAAGGATGATGGGGATTGCGACTTTGTGAACTACCGCGGATGGTTCTTCATGTATCACGACGCAGACCTCGATTGCAGTGGTGACAAAGCGCGGGAGCGTCTTATTTTGCTCGTCAGATTTGATCCTATCCCTATAGATTGGGAAGAGGACGAGGTTCGCAGGTTTGATCCGATGCAACACCCTATCTATTCGAAACTCCTCCCGATCAAGCACAAATACGCTGAATGTACCATTGGTGGTTGGATGGACGCCAGGGCGAGGAAAGCCTGGGAGGAAGAGGCTAATGAAGCCATATGTGATGCTCTAAGATTGGGTTGGAAGTCTTGGTGATATAAGGAAGTCATGTACTAATGGTAGACTATAGACTAAGATTATCCAAGTTTAAGTTCTTTTTAAGCGTTTTAGACCTTTCTTTCTTTTTCTATATAACTTTACTTTTCACCGGCTGCCGTAACTAGCTCTTTCTGTACTTAGATGCAGACTTCTAGTGGGGTCCCGATCAAGACCACGATATCTCCCTCGTTAAATTTGATGTTACCCCCGGCGAACTTGAGGACGGTGACAGCGTCAGATGGGATTCGAGGGAACATTCTATCCATTCAGAGCAAAAGAAGCTAAATGGTATATTGGGCGATGAGGAGCCGCTCATTACTTGTATGACTAACAGAACTGGTGACTGGGCGCGAACGGCTAGCGAAGTTGCCGATGATGCCAAAGACCTCGGCTGGAAGACTTGGTGATATATTTTAGAGGGACGATTCGTCCGTTGAAGGCTCTTTTTGAGTCCCATATCAACGTAATAGTCTGGATAACTGAAACAAATAGCTTGAAATTAGTTGAAGTAGGGGGCTTTAAACTCGGTGAGCTGCAGAATTAATAAGAACTACGACTAATTGCCTTTTCTTGTATAATGGAGTTGGTAACTCGTGCCTATTTAGGAACACGTCTCTTGACACAAGTAGCACCGACTGTGCTTTGGATAAGAAGCATAGCTATCGTATAGCTTCCTACCAGACAACCAACACTTATACAGGCGAGCCCGATGAGAGGCTTTTACCAGTGACTACTAAGGCAACTACCGGGCGATTACAATAACCTCTGGCCTAACACGTACGGCTGTGTCGCTGGACCTTGAGTAGTGAGTGCATGGACATTGATGTGTATGCAATGATGATTCAAGGTATCTATGAGCCTTTTACTTTCCCCCTAATTGAGGAAGCATTCTGATTTATCATAGTTCATCATCTTTGTCAGTCCCTCGCACGCCATTATGCATCGGGGCTTGGATCGTTCCGCTTGTGATGTCAGATATTTGTCAAGCTGACTAGCACCAACTCCGATTGGCTGTTGATGTCGGATACCCTATTCTAGAAGTCACGTGTGGAGGACAAAATCACAGTGACTCAAGTGATGCTTATGCGACGTAGGGTCTAACATACGGCTCTTGTTTGGGGCTATAGATCATACTTTTAACTTTTAACGAATCGTGTCTTACTATGTCTTTGTCTTCCCAACTCTACGTTTATGATATCAAGTCTAATGGCGGCCAGCTGAATCCTGCTTCTTCAGGGATAAAGGGTGCGCGTCCATTTGAGCACGTCATCGAATTCCTTACTTCGCGACTTCCCCAGTCTTTGCCACTCCTCCGTATATTACAGATGGGCCCGAGAGATGAAGGCGCCTTTCTCATCACGACTTTGCTTCCTCATTTAACGATGAGGGAGCCAGTGGAGGAAGATCCTGAAGCCATTAATCCCGCCTCAGTTTGGACTATGGCTTATGTCAATCGAGTCAACCATCCGGGGACCGAGATGTGGATATTTTCGTCATTGGAAATGTGGCCACTCCTTGATGGGTACGAGAAGGCACCACAGAAAGTCTATGTGAATCCGTGGCAGCTATTCCTCCCCTTTTCAACTGAGGTTTGTCAACACGCCAAGCAGCAACTGCTCGCGATTTGCTCTTACATACCGATATCGTCGAGAAAATCTGAGCCCTCCAGCTTGAAGCGAGGAGAGCTTGTGCGATTTGGTCCGTATCTTTGTGTCGGGAACGTCCATACCAGAGTTGCTTCACTTCTTGCTCAAACTCCAGTCATCGCAAAGAATAGTCCAGCGTACGGCAAGTACCTGTTTCGGACCGGCAGCGATAACATGGCAAAAGAGCTGAACTCAAGTACGTTATCAGCAACTTTACCTCCTGGTTTCAAATTCGATACAATCCATAGATCTGATTACGCCAAGGTCATGCAAGAAAATCGGACTATTCGTGGCGCATCAACACTCGACAGGATCAGAGGTGTCGGAATTAGACGGGTTGGTTCATCGTCTACGGATGAACCTTCGAGACTTGTGGCATTCGCTTTCGCGGGAGAGGACGGATCAATTCGAGCATTACACGTTGACGAAGAGTTTAGGCGGATGGGCCTCGCCAAAGCAGTGGTACAGCGGATTATTAGTCTAGGATTATGTGATCCACCAAGACAAGGACCATTTGCTGCCAGTGAGGATATCCAACAAGAGTACGAAGGCTCTTCTCCCATGGGATTTACTGGGGTTATGGAGAGAAATGAGGGCAGCATCAAGACATTCAAAGCGATTGGGGCGTACTGGGCCTGGGACGTATTCTGGTTATGGATAGATCTAGATGAAGCAAGAAAGTCGCACCAATGCCTACTCGACGGTGGTAATTTGCCGTCGGGTTGCAGTCCACAGTAGGCCAAGGTTGCTACTGGGAGGTCTTCCTTAATAAAAGGCGTTACTTTTTATAAAAGGAAATGGCGTAGATCCACAAATGCGTGTAGTATAGTGCAGCTCTGGAGCAATATCGTGTCGCCCACACACACTCAACATGTATATAGTGCCCGGTCCCTATTAGATTAGCTTAATACACCAAAGATCACACTTCGAAATGGCGTAGAAGCCCTAATTGAACAATAATGCAGTCCTATATGTCCGACTGCTCAGCTAACTATAGGGCAGAGACTTCGCTACATAGCCACAAATATGAGACTTGGCGCCACCACCTGATCCATACTTCTCCAGGTCCACCTAAACTCTGCACCAAGCGAAATATAGAGATATACCCAGACTTAGTATGTCCCAGTATTAGGGTCGACCCTGTCTTGTTGTCAGCTTGGATTCCGGAGACAAGAAGAGCACACCCTTACAAGCCCAGTTCGTGTATTCTGACTTGCCGCCATATCCGCAGCCGATTTCCTTCTGGAGGCCATCGTAACATAAAATCACATCTATTAGCATTTCTATAGACCTGAGCTCACCACCTATTAACAAAACTCCAGTGACTGGGCCTTACTATCCCTCGCAAGAGTGAAAAGTTCAATCACCATCAGATTTACATATATCGCCGTGATTTACTAGTGTGGAATCATGAGTCTAATTGATTCAAATCCAATATCTCGTATAATTCTTTTCGAGGTGCTATTCCATTAATCTTCTCAAAATCTCATTCGTCCAACTCTCCGCCGATCGTGATTACGTCACAGCTGAGTGGAGGATAAGCAGTCCGATTGAACCGGGACTAACGATCGCCCAGGAATCATCCCTGTTTCACCCACATAATCATATCCGTTCCAGGCAACTTACTTGGCAAAGCTTCAGGACATAATGGAGTTACCTTGGGAGGCTCGCATCGCTCGCGATCCCAAGTTTAAATCCCAAAGTAGCACCCAGGGCTTGCTACCCCTCGCCAGGTTTCTTTGGGATTATTCTACAGCAGAAGGCGTCAAGGCTGGTCACAAAGCCGCCTTTCAGTCTGGGAAAGAAAAGCTGGGTGGGCTTTTGTCGAGTTTACAAGGCTCTGCAAATGCAAAAACGGTAAGATACTCTTTCAAGAATTCCTTCGTATCGAGACAATCTGACCCTCGGAATAGGACCTACCATCGAATGAGTTCGTCCACTCGCCTCTGGGAGAGACGAGGGATCTTCGTCTAGTCCATGTCACCATCCAAGATTCAACCCTTCGCTCTTCTGTGAGAACATACCCTGCCTCTGAAATACCACCCTATGTCTGCCTATCCTACGTCTGGGCTGATTTTGGCCCAATGTTGAACCGAGGGCGCGACTTTCGAGAAACCGAGCTTGAAGTCCCTCATTTCAGTCATGCCGATACTATCGAAATTGCCTTGAATGATCGACGCTTTTCTATCGGTGCCAATTTGCATGCTGCGTTACTTGGATTAGAGAAACACCTCAATGGCAGACCCATCTGGATCGATGCTGTTTGTATCAATCAGACAGACTCCACCGAAAAGGCTACTCAGGTGGCTCGCATGGGAGAGATATACAGTGCAGCGGAGAAGGTCTTCGTCTGGCTTGGCAGGAAACATACCGAACGAACTGCGTCTATGAGCATTCTTCGAGTTTGGCCTTCGTTTCCTGATGATCCAAATAATGCGAACATCCGGTTCCACGGAAAGAAATACAGCACTGCCAAAGCATTCTTCGATGCTACTTCAACAGGATCCGAGCTTTTATCGTGGATCAGTCTCCTTCGAACCGTCACAGAGAGTTGGTGGAGTCGAGTCTGGACTGTTCAAGAGTTTATTCTCGCCAGAGATTACGCATTCTTCTACGATGGGGAAGAAATCCCAACAGCAGAGCTCAAGAAAGCTATGGATTGGACGTATTTCATGGCTGGACACCTGTCTCCAAAGATGATCCCGCATTGGGTGACCTTCCAGCCTTCGATATTCGACCTCAAGAAAAGCGAAGCGAAACTGAACTTACTTGACGTGGCTCTTCTGGGAGCTACACGTATGGCTGGTGATCCGCGGGATAAGGTATGGGCATTTCTGGGCATCACTGATCCAGCATCTATCGGCCAGGCACCACTCAAGCCAAATTATGACAATCGTAACATGGGAGATTTTTACCTCGACGTTGCGCAGCGTCTGGTTCGAGGTGATGCAGGACTTCTGATCTTATCCCTAGTCAACCATCCGCTGCCCAAAGAATCATACACCTTCAAATCGACCAAGCCGATAGGTAATCAATGGTTGGACCAATACAAGGCTAAGAAGCGTTTACCCTCACAAGATCCCGCCTGGGCGCCTCCCAAAGAAGATGTTTTTGATCAAATCCTGCAACCAGATTGGAGCGGCAAGGAATTAGGGTATCCAAGCTGGGTCTTCAAAATGGCGAGTGCCGTCGCGATAGAGCCGCTTTTCTTGAGGGAGATGAAAGCACAGAAGGCCCGTGGTAGACCGTTACATGATGCTAGCTGGAGGATCTTCCATGCTGCATCCAAAATTGGAGGCGAAGTCTCTTTATCGGCAGATGGAAGAGCCCTGTCATTGAACGCTGGGATTCTGGACACCATCTCCAAGGCAGCTGCTTTGCCCAAGAGACCCGAGGATGAAAAGACTTTCCACAAATCCATCCGATCATGGTACCCAGGCAGGACTCGCCTCACAGATATACCATATCCACCTCAGCCTTCGACTACGGTTCCAGATGCTCTCTGGCGCACTCTGCTGATGAACATTTGGCTTACAACCCACCCCGCCCCAGACTCCTGCAGCGAGCACTTTGCTACTTATCTTGCACGAATTTCAGATTCGGCTTCGGGGGCGAAGCATGACCTTCGATCGAAGCACAAGCCTGACCCAGAGGATGGCGATATCTTTTCTACGGCGATGGATGAATCTGGAACTGACAGGGTTCTATTCATAACCGAAAAAGGCTACCTTGGATTAGGACCAGCACGGACTCAAGTTGGTGATTCTGTGAGCTTAATCGCTGGGGCTCATATACCGTTCGTGTTACGAAAGGGAAGCCAAGGGTGGATCTTGGTAGGAGAATCTTATGTGCACGGAGTGATGTATGGCGAGGCTACTGGAGGACCAGATTTTCAAAAAATCTTGATTATATAGCCTGTTAGGAAAGAATAAGCTGACGATATTGCAAGGGCCGGTCAAAAGGGTCCGCTGAAGTTCACCAATAACGGTTTCTCGTTTACCTTGGCATGTAACTTGCGTAGTGGATTATCGTGGGTACCGGGAGGTCGGCGGACTATTTAGAGACCGAATGCACATGGGTAGCCGCCAGGCATCTATCTATAAAGATCACGCCATCATCTTTGTAACCAAAACCAAACTCTACCACTGTATAGAAACCAGACATGCCTTCAAACCGCCCTTACCTCGATCCTTCACTCTTTTGGCGCAACTGGCAGGCCTTGAAAGGACTCAATAACACAACCTTACGCCAAGGCACCATTGTGGATCAGAATATTCAAGGAAAATGGATTATTATCACCGGCGCCAACAGCGGCGTAGGCCTCGAAGCTGCAAAGATATTTGCTCGCTTGGGCGCCAATCTCATCCTGGCATGCCGTGAGCCCCCGAAGCACGAGATCCACCCCGATGAAGTTGCACAGGAGTGTCTGGAGTTGAGTATCGCAGCGGGACATAAATCTACGATCGAGTGGTGGTTTCTTGATATGTCGGATTTGACCAGCGTTGATATTTTCGTGCAACGATGGTTACAGAGTGGGCGTGTACTTGACATTCTTTGCAATAATGCAGGTATGTCAAGTTATGCGCAGGCGCCTGTGATAACCAAAGACGGATGGGGACTCGTCCACCAAGTAAGTGACCATGAGCTCGTGGTGATTTTCTCGAGATATTAATGCATGAAAAGGTCAATTTTCTGTCGCATGTGTTCCTTACGTTACGCTTGCTGGAAAACATGGCTCGAAGCTCTGAACCGCGGATTGTTTGTACAACATCCTGTCATCATTTCTATGGCAAATACGACATGGAAAACTTTGACGGAACGGTGGAAACAACCACAGGCAGTCTCTATGGTAACAACAAGCTATACTACCAGATATGGATCGCCGAGTTCCAGCGCCGACTGCTGAACAGTACCAAATTCCGACACGTTACGGTCAATGGTGTTCATCCTGGCTTTGTGAACACAGGCATATGGAACGATACCTCTAAAGAGGGCGCGCATCCGTGGATAGAGAGGATGTATAAATATCTCGTTTATTATGTGGGCATTTCTTCGACGCAAGGCTGCCTTGCAATAGTTCATGCTGCGGCCAGCATCGAGTTTGGACCAAACGCAGCATCGCAGGGTGTTGGATCAGCGGTTTCTCAGGGGGGAGGTCACTATATCAATCGCATTTGGCGCGCTGAGCCGATGCCGCATTGTGCGGATGCCACGATCAAGGGAGAGATTTGGGATAAGGTCAGGGCAGAGCTCACATCTAAGGATTGGAAACTAGATGTTCTGAACGCACTATAACCAAAAGATTGGGGCCGAGTCATCGCTTCTGTAGAAATCAACCCCCGTGCTTTTTTACCATCTCACTAGAAGTCATAACTGTTAGCTGGGTCTTCAACGTTATTGTGCAGCTCTAGCCCTCCACTTCTATCTCCTTTGTTTCTTTCTGTAGCACCGTATACCAACGTAAGCCATGATAAGAACAATGGTCACGACAATTACAGGCACACCAATTGTTAAGAATTTTGCCCCAGACCCGAACGGACCATCATCCAGTGGCTTTGAATCGTACTTCCCATCAGGGATTTCTTCTCCGGGTGTCCATGTTGGAACCTCCATACCGTTGGTCAGGGTAGGAAGCTGCGGAGTCAGTGTCGAGGTGTCTGTTTTGTTCCATGACACAGTCCAAGCTTTATGAAACACCAGGGATTCACTGGCTGGTGTGTCATATTGCGCGCCACCAGTGTTCGGCACCCAGCGCCCACAATCTGCGCCCCTTTGGAACATCGGACCGTTAATAAGGTTCTGAAACTTGTCGCCTTGTAATAAAGTGTAACCGCTTCTCAATTAGCCTCTACCATGGACTCTGGACGAATGCGAGCAAAACTTACGCATTGCAGCACCAGGCCGTGGACATGTCACCATGGGTTCCCATGGAATAGTAGACCCAGTCGCTGGGACATACCGCTGGATAGAATTCGAAGCGGCTCTCGAGTGCAGCATCCTTCCAAGCAGATGGATGGTATGATGGCTTGGCTGTTGATTGAAGAACTGGCACAGTGTATGTTGTCCTCCTATTGGTTGACAAGGCGCTTGTTTGAGCAAAGTTTGACTCGCACGCGCTTGGTTGCTTGAATGGAGCCGTCGGGCCAAGCAGCTTGGTGGTTGTGGACGTGGAGGTGGCCATTCTGTATCTGTATCTGTATCCGAAACGTGTTCTTTGCAAAGGTTGAAGGCAGGTCCTTATTTGAGGCCAACAGCATAGTTAAGTAGTATCTGTATCCGAACCATGAAAAGAAGGTTTTTCGATCGTTGACTAACTTATATCGAGTGCACTGCGGCCTGTCCACTGGCGAATCCTTGTCACACAAGAATAGGGATGTCTGGGCCTGGCTATTCTTTGCCTGTAACGACACCCCGTGGACTCCCTCCGCCACCCAGGCACGAAGGACTTTCCCATTCTATCCCTGTAGCCGGGCCTCTTTTTAAGATTACAGCGCATTTTATATCCAAGTCATAACCAACAACCTTTGGCTCCGCATCGTTTGAGTCTCCGAAAATGATATGATTCGTTGATCTTTTATGATTTTGTGGATAGCGACCAATTAAGCTTGTCACTACAGCACATACAGGAACGAACAGGGTTAATTTTACAACAGACCATTCGATTCTACTACATACTGTGCTAAATATTCTATAGAAACACTTACACAAGTTGTACTAATAAGAGATAAGAAATAGAGAGGGGGGGGGGAATGTAAAGGAAAACATAGTAGAAGAAAGAATAGTAAGTTCAAAGAAACACAGTAAAAGAATAGATGGCAAAAGAAAAGACAATAGACCCAGAACCAACACTCTGATTCCTCTCGACACCCCCGGACTTTCAAGCAGTGCCTCAAGGTGGCAGAGACCAGATCATTCATTCATCCATTGCCCTCTATCGTGCGCTGGGAGCTGCCTCAGGTAATTTGGATGAAGGCTTGCGAGAAGACATAATTGATCGTGACTCGATCTGTCAGCGCTAGAAGATCCAGAGTATTTGCTAGTTCAGTGGAATTTATTGGTCTCTGCCATCGAACTTCAGCAGGAAGAGAATCACAAAAACCTCGTGCGTCTGAAGATGAGAGATGGCGGTCAATCGCTTATCTCGCATTGCGTGACTTGGTGGTTCCCCTCATTGTCTCTACTGTACCCACATGTTGTGGCCGATTCGGTTGTGGAAGCGGTTGCGTAGATCTCTGTGGTTCAATGCAGCCTCATCGAAAATGTAACAAGCTTTACTAATAATTGTTTCAACTCCACGGTAGGCTATATGAAGATGCTATGTTGTTATGAGGACATCTAAGACGAGACGTCGGGTTCAAGAATGACAAGGAACATAGTGGCTCCCATTGGGGATATGGTTTCTCGACCCAGTATATATTCTGCTTAGTATGCCAGAAAGATAGTTCTGAGTTGCATATCTGAATAACAAAAGTAATGACCTAATGCACACACTACCAGTAGTGAACAGCCTACTATTTACATACAATTACCACCTTCTAAAACACTATACTAAGAACTCATCGCCCTCTTTGCTTCCGCCTTTCCTTTTCTTGCTGCTTTCGTAGTCGTTTCTCCATTTCTGTCGTAGCCCGGACATCATAAGTGCTGAGTTCTCCCGAATTTTCATCTCGAGGAGGCCAAGTAGTCACCCGGTGTGGATCAGCAGAGTCGTCTGCAAAACGACGCAAGTACTGGCGACCACCCTGATCAAGCGGTTCCATTGGAGCGCGTTCAAAACCCTTGAGATTCCCTTCAGGGTGGTAGATAACACCAGCTACCCCGCAAGGGCGACTGGTGGCCTGGTCTACTGCCACAATACCTCGAAAGGGACCTGGGTCGTTGAGTTCATTGCGGACTACCCTGGCCCTGTCTCTTGGTTGAACGCCTTTTTGTTGAATAAGGACTTTCTTCATCGGCGCGAGGTTCTTGTTCAAATCCACGCGACTGTTGACAGGAACCTCGTATAAGGGTGTCTGATCTGGTCGGTTTCGCTGCTCGAATAGTTCAAAGTTTTTCCGTCCCCCGGCCTCACTGTTGGAATACAGGTGCGGGTAAGCCCTGGGGTCATCCACTGCAGTATCTACAATGGCCTCCCTTACTTGCTTTGCAACAGCTTTGGCGGGGATGTTACCACGAGGAGTGGAGTATTGCTAAGAGAAGTGATGATTAGCTTTGATCTTATCGACGTGATAGATCGTTGCACAGAGAGGAATGGACGTTAATCTTGAAGTTAAGAAAATGATCTCCTAGTTACCATTTTATTGTAGTCATCGTCCGTATTGCGCCTTGTTTCTTGCTTGCGACGGAAAAAGCTGCTCATGGTAACGAAAAGAGGGCACGCTGATGCCAAATGACTAACGAATTGTGGGTGGTAACAATGGTATGAAGGCTTGGATGAAGTTCAAACAGAAACAGCTGAAATCAAGGTTGGCTAAGAGGGGACTCGAAGAGTCAATCAAAGGATTTTAAGACTGAAAATATACACGATACAGAAATCGACCAGCGATGTCTTCTTGAAAATGTGTTGAGATACTGACGGTGTGGCTTGAGAACTTGGGGCCGAATAACTCTGAAATACATCCAGACAGACTTCAAAAATAGATCATGTTTAGAAGCCGTTGGCCCAAATACAAGGCCCTTGGTTGTTGGTTGGTGGTATCAGACTACAATGCGCCTTGAGGGCAAGAAGAACCAACATGCATAACTCACCTTGACCTGGGGCACGATGGTCGCAAGAAACTGGCCAACGCTGGGTTCATCATCCATATCAGAACACCTACCGGTTACATCGCATGCATTCTATAAATAGAAATGAGTTTACCGACGTTGATCACATTCGCAATAGTACGTTGCACGCGCTTGATCCTAGTAAACATTCAATGCACGTTGGCGTGTTGGTCCCAACTTAGCAGTTGGGCATTGGAGATATCCCAGCTCCCAGCTACCTTACATGGTTCTCAACCTGAGGCAATTATCCATAACAAGTTCTAGGGAGAACCCCTGCAGTCAAAAAGTGTCAGGTGAGAATTGCCGCGCGTCTGCGATCGTGAGAATGTGATTGGATGGCAACATGGCGCAGCATTAATCTCGGCGGCAAAAATAAAATGCCGCTGTTGGTTGTTTGTAACGCCAGTTTAGCAGTGCTACCAAACCAAATCAACTTCTCTCTACTTACCAAAGGTTCTTCAACTGTTTCCCCCTCTTCCCTCAAACATCTTGCTCTAGTACTCCTTCCTCATTTCCTGCCTGAATTTCTCTCTTTTTTCTCTTTTTTTTAAGATCCTTTACTCTACCTACAGCTCGCTTTGCCCAGTACCCACCATACGATGAGCGAACACGATAATGAACACAGCGGACAAAACTCCACAGCACGACCCCAGTGGCTCACTTTTCTCGAAACCCGTATGGAAGAGGAAAGAGATGAGCTTGCCTCGGAGACTTTGTATTATGAGATTGTTCGCGATATGTTGCTCGCCGAGAGTGATCCAGACAAGGCAATTGCCCAAGCTATCCAAAGATTCTACGATAACTACGCTACTGAATATCCCAAAGAATTTAACACGTACATGCAAGAGCCTCCAGAATATGGAGCAGGATACATATTAAACAGTATCTCGGTCATTGTGTTTGACACTATTGCCAAGATGCCTTTCACAGATCCCAAACAAGATGTGCTTTCCGGGTTTTTGATTGGTATAACAAAAGGCGCAGCGAAAGAATTTGATGAGCAGGTTCGCATTCGTCGTCCATGCCCTCTCTTACAGTGTGGTCGATCTAATCACCTTGCAGGATCCCAAATTTGTTTGTTACCTTTGGGGGCTCCAAGCTGCCGCGACTGAGAGATGGAATTGGAACCGTGGTATGCAGCGATTGACAGCACCCCGGCCTTTTCAACAACTGCGCTAACAATATTGCTGACAGTCGATTCCATGTCTTCAGATCGCGAAGGGCCTATCGTTGATGAGATTATTGATCTATGGCTCAGTACCTCAGCTTTGATTGCCAAATTATTCAAGGCAGGCTTACTTGGGGAAGAAGGACCCCGCTGGATATCTCATGATTTTGAGAGGGCGTTCAAAACAAACACCCGCGGCGACGTCACAAAACACCCTATTCGGCAAGCGCAGATTCTCGGCACTGCCATTTATGTACTTATTGCTGGCGAAGCTTTTGCAAAAGAAGCCAAGACGACTTCAGAAAAGCGACACTATGAGCTGAACGCAGAGAAATGGAAGTTCTGGGCTTCCAAGCTTCAAGAGGTAGCTCAAGTTGTCGGCGAGGATGCGCTGGGGAACCTCAAGCAAAAGGCCCAAGAGGCTCACGATAAGATGGTCGAGTTGTATCCGGAGGCATTCAATTCAGAGTAATAGGGTCCAGTTTTGCCTGATCTACACTCTGTTTCAGGGAGATTGTACAACATCGGCGCACTGGTAATAGAAGTCAATTGCGTGTTTTTCTTTGTTTTAGCTACAGGCTAATGTTCTGGTCCCAAGCTGTACATGAACTAGAGCTTAGGACATATCCACAAACTCCATGCTCTCACAACCTTTCTTCGCCAAATCCTTTCTGAGATCCCTGCAGCAATCGCTTCGCTTCCTATGAACTATGATGTAGAAGGTCTCATGCCGCTGACTGAGCCTCAAGTAGCCTTGCCCTTTCCCTTATCCTTGTCGTCGTCCTTCTTCGCAGGCTCAGAGGGCTCAGGAGCCTGAATATACTGCCACTTAGCGCCAAACCGGCACCCGCAGTGACTGCAATAAATTGCACCCAACGGATTCCTTTTCATGCCGATGCAAGGGGGGTTGGCGCATAGCCATCCGGATCCAGACATTCTTTCGAAGTTGGCGGGTTAGTAGGAGCTAGATAGATGCGGGATACAGTGTAAGATTGATTGATGATGGATGTATTTGTGGAAAGAGGCTTTGGAGTTTGGTTGTGGTGGAGAATATTAAGATAAAAACAAAGACATGCGGTGGGATTTATATTCTACAGTTCAGAGCATTGGGAATCTGATTCATGTCCGCTTCTGGCAGGTTGATGTTAACAACAGTTCTCTGAGGGTGAACAACTCTGATATGGGAGTTTGCGTCGTGGTGATAAGCTGTAAAATCCTACAAAACTTCTTAAACGCCAGGTGCAGGTGGTTGCCTGCAGCTCATGGAAACCATTGTGATGTATTGTGTGGTTCTTGATGCTGATAGTTTATCGATTCAGTGTTGTAAAATAATGAGGTGAATGGATAGTCGGGGCAACTGAATCGCCCTGACGAAGGAAAATAAAGAGTAATTCTTGGGCATTCTTCAATGTTTGCATATGCTCGATCCGCTAGCTTGTCAATGTCATAAGCTAAGAACGAACACGAACCAACCCAGCAAGTTTACTCCAAAGACATACAAAGGTCAGAATTAGTAGACCGGGGCATTATCCCTTTTATTTATTGTGTTGAAATCTTGTGTTGGAATATGCTCTCAAGAATTACCCTGGACACTTTTCCGTCCAGATATCTCAGTACCTTCAAGGCTCACATCCGACTGAATCCGATTAGCTCAGTTAGAAGCGGATCCAGCGGCCCATCCCAAGCTCTTAGCTTTCACAGCACCAATACAGCATATATAGATTCATTACAAACAAACAGTATCCCATCCTACTGATGAGTACTAGCGCTTTCGGGTACGTTAATATTAAACACTTCTTTGTTCTAAGTTCATAACTGACTTTTTCAAGTCTCAACCTCGCAGCAGCAAATCACATCTACATCCTTGAGCCACAGTAGAATCCTAGCGTAGAGTCAAGCCGTCGGACGAGTTGTACGGCTTGGTCAAAACAAAGAAGTCACCATGACTCGCTACATCGTAAGCGACACGGTTGAAGTTGTAAGTTGTGTTAGAATTTGCACAAACCTTTTAGCTCACACTAAGTTCCAGAAGATGCATTCCCAGCAGATCCGAAAGCTTGAACTTGCCAAGCTGGGTTTTCGACATGCCGATGAACAAGAGTAAGCTACACGCACTGAGGGCTACTTCAGCGTGCCAAGCCAGGACTAAGTCCTGATTACGTGTCACTTGTTTACGAAGCAATTTAACCAAATGCTACCTCCGTCACAATTGCCAGGAATCTTTGTGTGAGAGAATCTTGGAGATTAAGCTAATTCTCTGTCTGAACGCGCTGAATCTGAGTCAAATATCCGCCGCTGGCCATGTCTGACTTTCCAACTTCTGGATTTCCGTGTACCAACGTTGTCGCCTTTGCCTTTGGGCTCGGTTTCGAAAGGTATAGATGATTATAGGAGTACTGACAAGTCTTCGTATAACAAGACCGGTTACTGAGAAAAATTAGAAGAGTGCATAAGTTGAATCAAATTTCCTCGCACCTTTCTAGTTTTTCTCGCTTCGGTGCATCCAGCTGAAGAACGAAGCGAAACTTGAGCGTGATAGACGTGGTCCACATGAGCCACAGCGATGCAGCCTAGTCGCAGCACCAGACGCAGCAGCAGTAATAAAAGAAGCTTTTGCAGCACGACTTGCTGGATCGAGGTGCTTTTTTATCGGATGAACTTGATACAACTGGGCGTGGGCTCTGGGAACGGGAGCGTGGGCTCTGGGAGCGTGAGCTCTGGGACCACCAGGGATCTGGCCCCATGCCCACCAACCAAAACATGTCAGGAAAAAAACAGGAAACTGTCGTTTCAGGTAGCGGGTATGGTTGTGAAGGGTTGTAGTAGTGATGAGACTCTAAGTGAAGTGTGAGCTTGTGAGGGTTTGGTTCGGGTGGAGGAAAGGAGGGAGTTTGAGCAGGCTTCAAGTGGAGCACAAGAGCTTTATATACCCAGAGATGAGGGTCAAAGTTTTCAATTGGCATGATAGTCCTATTTAAAGGGTTTGGTGTGATCATAATTAAAAAGCTGTCTAACAGCTGAATTGGCTTGACTGGCTGGCGGGGTGAGATGATCTGTTCGAAAGAAGGTTAATGAAACGTGGCGAAACAAGGTTTTGCAGTATTGTAGCTTCATTACAATTGACCTCAAATAAGGTATGACGGCCTGCCTTTGACCTTTGCAAAAAATGCGTTTCCTTGATCACCATTAAAGGCCCGAACACACGCCCATGGCTCAGGTACACATTTCGATGACTTTCGCCAGTTATTCTGCCCGCATGTTCTGCCACCTTTTTCAATCAACACCAACAAGGCAAAATCCTTTCTCCACTTCTCATCTTTCATCCTTGATTTTCCTTCATCTGTGTCCTCTTCAACTCGCGTAGTCCTTTCTCTATTTCCAAGGTTTGCTCTACAACCTCTAAAGTAAAAGAAGCCGGCTTCAACAATAACAAATAACACAGTTCTTTTCCATCTCGGCGGCATTATAACCCAATGCCCACATAATTGCCTTCTAAGTTGCAGGGCAGCAAGGTTGGTACCGTATATGACTCCTTCTTCTGAATACAAAAGCCTGCCCTTCTTCCCTTGAGGCAATTGTAGTCCTTTCTCATCCCCCACCACGCATGCATCTCTGGAAATATGGCCACGTCTTTGATCTGGGTCAACTGGACCCACCTCGATTACCAGGGAAGACATTGCACACCAATTCGCATTCGAACTCGCCAATCGACTCGAGCTGCCACCAGACTAAAGGCCCAGAGAAAGAGGACGGTATTGCAATCCCCGTAGTTTATCCCACTCCTTTGTTTCCTCACTTATCTCCGTGTCCATCAACCTGTAAGGGTCAACATTGGGTCACTCATCCATCCGGTCATATAGATCTAACCAGAACCCCACATCTTCTCCGAACGGGTTCGTGCCCTCACCGTAAACAAATTCCATGGCCTCGCGCCTGAGTGAGACATTATCCTCTGTAAGCGCGGCGAAGTATCCTTCAACACAGATAACCAATTTGGGCTGAGTCATCGCCACTCGCTCTCGCCAACCTAGCTTCGCCCGTATATCTTCCCATAGACTTTTGTAATGGTCATCATCTAGAATAAAGGCGAGGAAACTCAATTCAACTGATTCGAGTGTCGCTGGTAGCGCTCGAAGGAACTCTATCACATCTGCTTATTTGATAAAGAAGCGTGAGAGGGAGAAATGCCGGAGGTTAGGCCATATATCGATAGGGAGGGTCGTGCATAGCGGGATAAAGTATTCATCGCTATCTTCGCCTCTCCAATCCCAGGGCTCGGAAACGACCGGAAAGTTGGTATAGAGGCTGATTTGCTGCAGATCCACTGCATTTATGAGTGCGTTGCGAAGATGACAACTGCGAAAAGACCACCATGCTTCATGATTTTGACCGGCACAATGGAGAGATTAATTAGTCAAGGTGCGTAAACCCAGGCTGACTCAGAATAGTAACTAGATCCTTATACTCGGTATTTTCTGTCTCGTCAAAGACACGACAACTAAATCCGGTATTAAGCTGATGACTATCCACGATCAGCTCGGGAAGGCTGCTCGTCGGGTTGTCTCGTAGGTGTTGAGCAATTACACGGCTGGAGAGACAGAAGCCGCGCCACTTATCCCTCTCTTGATCCCATAACTCGGTTTTGGGTGATTATCTCCGACCTCAGTAACGGGCCAGGCACGTTGAAGGGGATGTATCAGTCCGCGTGGAAAAGATCTGAAGGTGGGCGTGTTATATAAGGATTTCCCAGGCATACCGTGAGCAGGGAGAGTGAGGGTGACTCTTCTCAAGTTAGGGAAACGCGACAGCTCATACTTCAAAGCATCGACGTCTCTATTTATGGAAATGATCTCGGTTTGCTGTTGCAATAACTTCTGAAAATACTCGTATGATTCGGCTGGACTGGATAGAGCCTTGAGAGCCTCTCTGGCCTCGAGCTGGCGAGAATCTTTTACCTCACCGTCACAGTAGGACTCCATCTCACCACGGTTCTCACGGTACCAATGGCGAAACCAACAAGGAACCCCTGTGATATCGCCGATGTCGTCGTCGTCTTCGAAATATAACGACTTATCCCATGTTGCCTCGTGTATCTCATGGAAGCGCGTATCATCGTAAATGATCTCCGTAATATCGAACCGAAAGGTATCATGATCTGAAATCGTCCTAAAGACCTCTATATCGCGTGTATTGCCAAAAGGAATACTCGGTTGAGGTGATGAGGAGCGATATTCTTGAGATAAGTGCATGCTTGACGCAGGTTTCTTATGTCGACGTTGCGCAGGCTGCAGACCACTTGATCAAGGATCTCAACCGGAAGTCGACTGAAAACCCCTGATGATTTCCGACTCTGATCATACGGGGTCGTCCTCTCTAGAAAGATTTGGTTGAGAATTTTGAGAGTGCGCTAAGACAAGTAGACTAGATGTTTGGTCTGGAAAGGCTCACGTGATGGTGCTTGGCACCTTGAGATATCATAGTAAAAATGCCAATTTATGATTCTAATCGCTATAAGTAGTTGCTTTCTCGAATCCTCTCGTATGTAGAGCCGCATTGAGCAAGCTAGCACTACCTAGAGATTAAAATGAGTAATGCGAAAGAGCAGGAAGAGATAAATATTAATGGTGATTACTTGCTGGATTGAGCTATGTAACTGAAGCGGCTAAGCTATGAGTGACTTAAGTTAATCAACCGCTGAACCCTCCATCCTCCATCTTCCTTTGTCAATGGTAGAAACTCTCACTTTTTTTATTTCTAGTCTTCTCAAGACACCCTTCGCACCAGGTGCTTCCCTCTCTGGGTGTGTTTTTACCGCAACATTTACATCTTCCTTCTGCTACGGCCTGTTCTTGGATTCTTCTCCTGATTCCTGCAACTCTTGTCTTACATTCAGTACAGGTAGTATGGCCAGTTTCTGGCTCCTGGATACCGCATCTGACACATTTACCAAGTTCTTTGAGGCTCTCAACTCTAGCCTTAGAACGGGCACCGGCTTTTTGGATGCAGTCATCGCACCTGGTTTTGTTTTCGCTTGCTGGATTGGCACAGTGTGTGCACTTCTTACTTTCAGAGCTTTTAGTTGTCTCTGCAGTGGTACTGTTGGTTGAAGGTTCCCCTGTTTCGGCTTCCTCCGGGTTTAGTATGTCATTGATGTCCATGTCTGATCGAGGTTAGCGCAGAGAAGTGATTGGGGATTATTGTTGGCGGAGAATCTGTGGCTTGTATAATGATACAGGGTCTGGCGATAGTTTCCCTTTATCCCCTTTTATGCTCACGAGATGAGCCTCTATGACAGTCTTTCAGTACCCGCAGATTCTCGAACTGTTAACAACAGAGACCTACTTCAACGACAAAGTATTCTCTGTGTCAATTGGAACCTGTTTTCTAGCAGCTATCAATGCTGATTATCTGAGGGTTTGGCAACTCGATCTCGGAAGGTCAGTGATTGAGAACAGTAAAATTCACCGTCGCGAGTTTATATAAGCCACATGTCCCTGTCAACATCAAGATTTCCCAAGCCAGTCTTTCCTCTCCAATTCATCCAGTCAATATCACACAGCAATTCACCATGGATATCAACAAGATCCTCAACCCCGAAGATGAAGATCGAGGAGCACAACAATCTTCATCGCAAACGTTCGCAGGCCAGGTACAACCCAGTCAGGTAGAGCAACAAGCCTCAATCTCTTCGGCACCCAACGCGTCTGGTAACCAGACTACATCAGTGAATCTCTCACGAAAATACTGTCTGTTTTGCACAGCCCCTACAGGTACAGGCGACCTACGATGCAATGCCTGCGAACAGAAACGCAGAGTTGAAGGTTATAATCCCGAGGATCTGTATTGCGCTGGCTGCACAACCCCTATTCCTCCGAAATTCCATTTCTGCGAGGAATGTAGCAAGCGAAAAAGTGTATCTCGGGAAGCAACTCGCCGAGCTGAGCGGAAGCAACAGGGAACATGCCTCTACTGCGTGAATCCCGTTGTCGAGGGCTTGGTTATGTGTCAAGAATGTCGCGAAACCCGCAACACGAACAAGAGCGCCGATCAGGGACGACGTAAGCGAACAGCTCAGAACGAACTTTGCGTCCGATGTTGGAAGCATCCTACCGCTTCACCCGCCAGTGCCATGTGCGAGGGGTGTTTGAACCAAGTGCGGTCTTGATGCTGAGATACTATGACAGTTTCGTAGTTTAAGATAGTTTTCAAGCTAGAAAAGAGGTTACTTTACTGATGTTTCTTTCGAGTTCGTGATCATACTTGAACTAACACTGTAGCCAGCAGTACTATAAAACGACATCACGACAAATTTACGAGACACCATGAATATGATAAATCCTCACACCCATATTTTACTTATCAAGCTTATAGCTAGTCTGTCAAGATGCTTATCGTCCTTATATTTCGTTGTTTCTCGTCCGTGAAGTGATCAAGGCATCGAGTTCACTAATAACAAATAAGACAGTCCTCTTTACTCACAATCTCACAGGCATTATATGCCAACCCTCACACAATAGCCCTTCAATCTTTTCATGTATTTTGCAAGTTCCATGGACTTGCTCGTGGATCTAGGCAATCTTTCACTCAAAGGCCAGATTAGATAGGCACCCAGTTTGGTGAGTGGGCCCAAACATGCACAACACCAAGCTGATCTAATTCAACCTCCTCATGGCTTTGTATATATCTTCATCTGCTACTCATATACGTTGTGGGGGGTAGTCCTCAACGCACCCTTAAATCATAACACTCATTAACATGAACTTCTATTCATTGCCATGTTTCCTGTAGCCACATGTGGGCAATAGGTCATAATGCCTCCGAGATGGAGAAACAAACTGTATTCTTTGTTGCTGTTAGCCCTGGCCTCACTCAGTTTAAGTTACGGACCATGGTTTAGTCGTACAATCTCTCCACCTCCAAGGTAGACTTTAGACGAAGGGAAACTTCCATTTACTTCTTCCTTTTTGAACCTTAGCCACGAGACGGACCTTCTCGCTGCGGATCGCTGCCTCAGCACAGTTTGTCCTACATCTTCTGTAGAATTATTTGCCCAGGACCTCAAATAAGGTGTGAGGACCCGGTTCTCGTCATGACAAAGAACACCTTTCGTTATCTCGTTTCTTCCACCTCTGCTTTTAATATTCTCTAAGTCTCGAATATCAACGGAGGTCCTGCCTTTAATCGCTGAAAGGAATCCCTGGTTCTTTTTTCTTTTCTTTTCCCTATTTCCTCTTTATTTCTCAAGATATTCACCATGTGTCTTTTCCCTTTCTTGACACGATGTTGCTCGGGAAAGAAAGGCACAAAGAAAAAAGACCCAGGAACAATCCCCCCTCTCCCTAGATCGGGCCCGGTAGGTGATCACATCGCTGTCTCCCCGTCCAGTTGGGCTAATATCTACCACTAGAAATCCAACTTTCTGAAAAAGAAGAGTCACAAGTACAAGCTAGGTACGTAGTGTTAACATGAGTACATCTCGTCGAGTTGTGCTATACTAACCCGGTACCAGTCGAAAAGAATTTTAAGGATGATTGGAAATTGCCCGAGAAGACCGCTACTGCCCAAAGCATCTACATGGTTGAAGAGAAACATCTGGCAGGCTCATACCGTGGACGGCGCTTCAAGCGATGAAGGGTGGCAGATGGGGGAAATGGAAGACTTGATATCATGGAGGTACCCGAGGCTGTAACATTGGCGGAGGTACTGCTATCTCTGTGGAGTACTTCGCGATTCCATCAGAATTGACAAAGCGGGCGGGCTTTGAGTCCAAAAACGTGAGATGAGAATTTGACTGACAGGACGTGTGTTCAGACAAGGAGGCTTGGTACGGTTCTGGGATATACAGTATAGTGGTATCCTCAAGTAGGGACAAGGAAGTCCGGTGGCATGGCTCGTGAACCAGAGACGGTGGTGTACTGTGATGTGCAATCTGCGCATTTACTGGAATTACCATAGAGTTCGGGTCAATTTGTGCTCGTTACTAAATACAACTAGATTGGCACTTTCTACTCGGCTACTGATCGTAGCTTAAAGTCGAAAGAGACGGATCCTACAACAACATCCATCGTATTCTTTCTCTTGAAGTGATGCCACTTGTCCAAAGCTTTTCTCGCTTCTGGAGTCCCAATGTTAAGTTGTTCCAATACTTCAACAACCACGGCGTACAGAATATCAAGGTTTCCGTCATCAACTTTAACAGAGATGCCTAACGATCCACATGTCCCCAAACGCCGGGTCTGTTCAGACTCACGTACACCAACTCCATAGCAGCCATCGGCACCAACCTTACCGAACAATTGCCCCTGGTACGCCTGCATCAGGTCTGTACAGAACCGCCCCTGTCCTCCCACAAATTCCGGGTGGTCAGACATGGCATGGAATACTCGGGCTAGGTTTTTTGTGCGCTCCTCTTGCTCGTCGGAGTCTGCAGCGGCAGCAAAGATGGAAAACATATGCGCGAGGTAGAAGAGAGGAAATGCAGGAGCTGGAAGGTTACAGCCGTCGATACCCCACTGGACCAGGCTGGAGTCAGGGCAAAGCTGCTCAACGACTTCCTTCACTCGGACTTGCATCGGATTATCTGGGCTGTGGTAATCTTGGACGCTAGCACCCAAAGCAATAGCACCAGCCATCATTCCAGCGTGTTTGCCAGAACAGTTGTTATAGATCCCCCCCGTGACGTCCAACCCCGACTTTGCCCAGGCTTGATTGACAGCAGGGTTTAGCGAAGCATGTCCACCGCAGCGGTAGTCGCTTTCTTGCGCTTTGGCCTTGACCAACATGCTTCTAGCTCGCTCAACATGCCTTTCTTCAGCATTATGTGACGCACACATGAGGGCAAGATCGATGTCATCAAACCCGGCATCTTGGAAACCGCCAGTCTCAATGACGGCGACAGCTTGTGCTGGTTTGGCTGCCGACCGGGCTAGAGTAATCCTTGCAGGATTACCAACAGCGTAGAGGATGTTGCCGTGGGAGTCTGTGACCGCGACATGGACTCGGTGGATGTTTTCAACGATGCCACCTCTGTCGGTAACAACAGAGTTGCTTTCAACGTATTTCGTCTGTGTCATATTGTGCGATGGATGTTTGTGATGTGCTGCAGAGAATGAAGAAGGTCGTGAAAAGCGAAAATATCTGAAGTAAGACAGATGTTATATCAGTGAGGATATAAGAGATTGGAAGCGATGACAATCATGAAAGACTAGACGATTTATATGACTTATAAGTGGTTTTGCAAGATTGTTCATGATCCCTGTAGTTCTCCATACCCACTGTTCAGAGGGTGATAGACAGCCCTCGCTGACGACTAGTGACCTGAGCCTTAATATGTTCATTGACATGGGGCAGCCACTTTGCGTTAGGCATCAAGTATCGCATGTTCGTTCGCCAGGATTGGTCAGTTTGCCCTGATCATTTTCCGTACCCATATTTCTGGCTTACTCATCTCCGAACTGTTGGATTTTCCGTACCCACTGAATTTGCACTTCAGGAACCGTGAACATCCACCCTGTACCTCCCGATAAGCCACACAGAAGATATGCCATCCACCAAGGAGCCACTGACGCGTCACGCCTGCGAGCCATGTAGACGCAAAAAGATGAAATGCACTGCTGAAAGGCCCGTATGTTCGTATTGCCATCGTCTGCAATCCCAATGTTACTATTTGCCCAGGGCAAAATCCAAGGCACCGTGAGTTCACAAACGAATGCGGGAATAGTTCTAAAATGTTAAGTTGCCGACAGTGCCAAGTCAGCGAGAGCAAGCGGACGCAGCGGAATGTCAGAAGGCGTATCCCACACCACGAGCCCCAATGAGTATTCCGCTAGGCCCGAATATGCTCCCAATTGTCCACCCACGGATCTCCAGAACAATCGATCAGTTGGGTCCTTAAACCGCTATGAGTCGTCTTCAGCATCAAATGTCTTGCCACCATCTCAAAACACTCTTCAAAATGAGGTCGAACATCGAAGATTCTCACTTACAAGGTTGGTGTCTCTTTGGATCCTCCTCAGCAGCCACATGTCAACACAGCGGCTATGTCAGACATAGCTAACGTAAGGTACATGTTTCAGGCCCGAGCCAACTCTTGAGGCCCTCAGACACTTCGTCCAAGTTTACGAAACCAAGCTACATCTTCAACCCCTGCCGCTGTTCTGTCTTGATAGGCTCGAGGACCGATTAGTCGCCGGCCCTCAGTTTCTACTCTGGAGCTTTCTGGCTCTCACTCTGATGCTATCTACACATCCTTTCTACGATGGTCAAAGGACATTCGCACTAGACTTTTACACTCGGAAGTCAGAGGAAGTCACAAGCAGCCTGGCTTCTGAAGGGGCTACAACGCCGGAACTTACGCAGGCCCTGTGCCTTATAGCTTTGAAGCATCTCAACAGTAAGAAACATGTCCGCGAGTGATGATCAAGAGCTCATTATCATAGGTAAACAACTCGCACGGGCCTGGATGACCATTGGCACTGCTGCACGGCTTGAGTCTTTGAGAGTCCTTTCTTACGACAACGCCTCCCGTTCAACAGACGACTTGGTTTCTCGAGTTCATTGGAGTGTCTTTATACTGGAGCGGCTTTTTTTTCCTACAGCGCCTGATGCTTTTGGACCTGGAGTTCCCGACTTTCCCATCAGCGCTCCAAAACCCCTTGCGCCCCAATCAGTAAACATGGGTGTCATAGCAGGACCTACGCAGCCTGAAGATGCCCAACTAAGAACTGTGCTCAGCAGTGATCCCGGTATCGTCGGCGTCCACATGCGCCTTGTCACCATCTGGGGTAAACTTCGATTTTACCTACATCACCTACGACTCGGCGTTACCGAAAAGCCATGGTCGCCAGACTCAACACAGACAAAGCTCAATGTGGAATTGATAGAGCATGAGGCTCTGATCGACGCAAAGTATTTTCTTTCCAAAGCCCTTCTGCCAAGTCGGACTAGGACTGAAGTGTCCCAACATCGGGAATATTGGGACCCGTTCATGGCTAGTCAGATCATTTGGCATGCCATTCATGCTGTCTTAAACCACCCATTTGCCCACCTATTCTTACTTAGATCCTCCAAGGACGTGCCGCCGTCGTGCCTGTTCCTTCAACAGAGGATCGACATGGCATTATTTCATACAGGATCTCTGTTTCGGATTCTTCAGTCATTCGTGGATCTCATGGATATTGTTGATCCGATGGTAGCAGACTTCGTAGCAGCGGCTGCGACTGTCTCGTGGTTCTTCCAGTTTTCGGCTGATCCCAAGATCTCTCGACGGGCTCGTGAAGACTTGAATAAGTGCGATGCGTTTCTCAGTCATGTCGCTCTAACTTGGCCCCACGTCAACCAAAAGGTATTCTGTTAACCACGCCGAGATATCTGAAATTGGATCAAGAATGAGTACTTACAAATTCGTCTAGTTGGACACATTAAGGAAGCTAGAGGCACTTGCCAACGAAAACCGCCGGCAGCACTCGGATGAAGGTACAAACATCAGTTTTCAATCTGCATGGCTCTGGGACCTGTTGGACCCTAAGATTCAATCCTCTCAGACTTGCTCCTCGCATCCAGGTTCAGGGCTTGGTGGGGCGACAGAGAGAAATCCAGACTCTGAGATGTACCTCAAAAGCCATTTTGTCATGCCTTTGCAAGATGACCAGGACTCCACTCAAACCCGAGAGCCGTTGGCACCTAGTAACGACGGTATGGATTCTTTGTTAACTATGCCTGGAGATCTCGATTTGTTCAATATCGAATTGTTATCACACGACTTCTTCGAAAATGGGTTGTGGGATCAAGGGTATTGAAAAGAAGTAATATGCTTGCGATCACGGCGTACTGCCAAAATTCACTGTTGACTGCTAAGTGAGCAGCTAGCATTGCGCTATGTATCTTAATAAAGGTAATCAAGATAAGAGGGCTGCGATAGGAAACGGAGTAACCTAACACAACCGGGAAGGTATGCTCGGTAGAAACCGGCCAAATTGAGATAGACCAGAGAGAATATCTTACATACTATGGGTATTATTCAAGGCGATAAAAACTCCAATATCTCTCTTTGGAAGGGGCAAAACAGGTACCCATCACGCCGCTGTGCTGTTGTTTCCTGCCCCTATATGGAGTATTTATAAGAATATAGTGCCTGCAGGGCCTGTAAGACCTATTGTAGATGCTAAAGGCAGCCTGGGCTCCTTGTGTATCAATATAGAAGGCAGCTCAATTACTTATGATTGAACTAGTTGAATTTTGGTCTATTAGAAAGGCTTTAGCACCTTTTTACAGTTTTTAGCAATTCTGCCTGAAATAGATACACCCTAAGAGAAGATTGGTGACGTTAGTCACCACTACCGAGCTCGCTATTATCAGCCTTGACTACACGCTAGAGTGGTTAAATACTGTAATTCCCGCTGGCAAGTAAGGCAGAATCACGCAGTTACTTAGCCTAGGCTAAATATAACTATGAATATACCCGATACTACTACCATTCGATATGTATTGATATCAGACTTGTTGGGGCGATCTGCCGACTTGAACCTTACTTAGGAAAGGTGGCATCCTAAATTGCGTAGAACGACTGCTGAAGATGGCTTAAGTTGACGATGATATTGTCTCGATCTACGTACGCAGGCGTTGTGGTCAACTGGACCAGTGGCTCTATTAGGAGAAGCTTATATAATCTGGTAACGAGTTGTTAGCAGCAGTGTTTTGACTCCAATGCCCCGTTAATAAAGCTCGACGGCTGCATCAAAAATCTACTCATAATGACTTCCTAAAAGGTATCCATTCAATCGAAAGTGGCTTGCGAGTTATAAAAGGATGCTCGAGGCTCCATTACGACAAAGAAAATGCGGCATTGTCTTCCTCGACTTGCCTAGAGAAGATTCTGAGCCTTAGCAGGTTTGAATCCACTCGAGTTATAGTGATGGTTACATTCAATATATCCCAAGATGGGACATCTCGATATCTATGCTGATTATAGGAAGTAGGGTGTCCGCTGATTCTTTGGGGCTACGCTGCTCGACAAAAGATATACGCTACCAGATGCTACCTTTGTAGGATACTTAACCTGGATTTAAGTAGGCCATTCGGCTAAACGCGACACCGCCGCAGAATCTTATTTTTGTTGGGCATCCCGGAGTGTCACTAGCTTTTGACAGGAGGGAATAGGAGGGAGGAACATAGCGCATTTAGTATAATGCGATTCGCCGCTGGCCTAGCGTTGAATTTTGTTTGGGAGCCACTTGATTTCCAGACTGAGTCACCTGCGATAGAGCGTCTTTGACAACGCCGGGTCTCGGGCACGTTTATCCGAGTTTATTCCTCTCAAGAACCTTAAAAAGGGGAATTCCCATCTTCTCCAGTTTTTAAAAGTGTTTTTGCACTCATTCGAATACTAACAGGTTGAGTGCTAACTGAGACATTTATGATCAGTTAGTTAAATCATGAGCAACTACGAATGCTACTGTGCTATCTGCAGCTGTCCGCTTGCATCCAGTAGTATCACTGTTGGCCGGTCCTCGGGGCCCTGTTCTTCTGGCTCCCAAACCGATAACACCTCAAATGATGACAGCGATTCGGACGTTGACGAAGCCTACGAGTATGACCCTTCTGTCGTCAAAAAGACTGAGCTGGGCTGGCTGAAAAAGTTTCGCTGCCTTGGATTCAACGAGAATTGCGCAGATCTCGGCGCGTAAGAAATGGCTGTCTCTTAACTCGGTCGAGAGATACTAAACACACTCTAGGGGTTTTGTATCTGGTCCATCCAAATATCTAGATGATGTAAGGGCTATCAAGAATAGACCTGATGACTTGAGCTTATAAAACTTATTTAGGAAGAAGTCGTAGCCACTCAAAGTGTTGGTGAGAGCTCATTCCTCTGACTCTGAAGATTGTCTTCACTCAACTGTTTCTTAGATCCAAATGCACCTGAGGATACCAAGTTTAGTTGGTAAGGGCTCACTAAAGTCCTATTTTAATAAGCTAACCAGCTGCCTCAGTTATCGCGATGATTCCTTTGATGGCTTGACCAGAGTCTTCCCGATTCATGACGCATGCTTCAGTATTCTAACTAGAGCTCTGACTGGCTCGATCGACAACGATTTGCTAAAGAAAGATATATTATACGAAGTGATGGAACGTTTGGTTTCTTCTAACTCTGCTCTGGATATTGATTATGGCGGCATTGCTGGGCCCGAGCAATTCTGGGTTTCAGCAAGAGGCGAAGAGGTTAGTGAAGCGACGGCGAATAAAGTCGTGGTAAACATACGACTACTGATGAACCTTTTTTCAGTATGTTGTCGCGAACCCGGTCGAAAGAAAGCCAACGTTTGAAAAAGAGATTCGACGCCATGCTGCTCGAATTGTAGCCCTAAGCCCCAATGACCACAGTACCTATGACCTTAGGTCAGCTGTACCCACGAAGACTCTCTTTTTACTGCTACCTCCGGAAATACTCATGAAGATTGGACTTCATTTGCCAACTCGCTCGATCGCTTCATTCGCACTACTTTCTCGATCTTGTGCTGAGATCGTTCGGATGGATGCATTCTGGAAAAAACATCTTTTGTGGCAAATGAATTGGGCCTGGGAAGCTGACATTGCTGTTGGAACGGCCATCGAAGATCGCACATCTTTCAGAGAGGCATGTCTTTGGCTGGACCACGTTTCTCTACCTCCTCGAAATCAAATATCGGAATACTTGGGCGTCATTAATCGACGCAGGATTTGGAATACTTGTGAACAGATCGCAGGGCATTATTTCGCCTTGATTGATCAGGCAGAAATTCCACCCAGAGACCACGATCGTGCAGAGAGTGTTGATACTAAGGAAACAATAATGATGTACGCCCATCCTGAGTGCAACACGGAAAGGTTAGTTTGGGTTCAGAGCTGGGATGAGCTAAACGGCGCTTCAGCAACAGCCGAGGCTGTATGGAATAGCGATGGTATTCTCATCGGCCTCGGGATGATTCTACGTCGCAAACGAAGCTTTGCTGGCAAAACTGAAGACCAGGTGATGAATTCTGATCGCGAAACATGCCGCATTTCTACTCGCCCATGGATCAAGGGTATGATTGCCCACATGGATCAGGCAGGAGCCGGTGTTCGTGGGCTTACGGTTCGTCCTCTGGCCGTCTTTGGATATGACTCATGATTCTGGCTAATATCTCACAGTTCATGGGCTGCGATGGCTACTCTCACACTGTTTTAGGGAATATTGCTTCGTCTCTGCATCGGCTTGCACTTGTGCCCAAAAACGGGTGTGGCATAATTGGGCTTACGCTTCAGTTAGCCGCAGTGAGTGTCTAGATTAGGAACGAAGAAATTCATGTACTGATTTTAGTAGGGCGGCGAAATCCTGGGTCTCCGAGCGATACAGAGCCCGAAACCGGACGATGACCCAATTATGAACCGAGAGGCTGACGAGCGGCCATCATATTGTCCAAGTTTGTGGTCTTGTAGGACTGGCAGACTGGAGATTGTGGACTTCGAGATGGCTCCTACACGCGCTGTTCCCCACGAGATTCAGTCCATGAGACTGATTCCTCTTACTGATAACATGAAAAATGATGAAGAGCAGCTCGTAACAGATCTCCTACCCCATGAGATTCTGCTTTGGAATCAAGATCAGATAGAGGGTACAGCCCTGCGTGCTGTTTCTTTCTATACCCCAAAAGCGGAAACGGGCAATGAACGCATCATTCGAGGGCTCCGAGCTAATTTTGCTCGAGGTCACTCCACCCGTAAGAAACTAGTAGGGGACTTTGAGTTTGGCAAATGGGGAGCTCCTTTAGAGCTGTGGCCTGAGGAGGATCTAGTCACTTTGAAAGTTGACGGTTCCAACGGAGAGACCATTTCGCAGGTTGCCATTTCACCAGTCACACACCCCCAGGCAATGAAGGTAAAGAGACATCGCCAACATGTTGAAGTCTGACTAAATTTGCCGACCTAGATCACTACAAACTTGGGAAATACAGTGACCGCTGGTAACCGCTATGGAAATGATTGGTCAGTCTTCGGTATCGCGACCGGGCAGGAACTTGCTGGTTTATGCTTGGCCTTTGAGCCTGTCAACCACTCGATACGACAGGTAAATCCAGAATTTTCATGTCCTATTTGCTACTTCTGACACTAGATCTAGGGTGCAATGTCCTCCTTGCTGGCTGTCGTGAGGAATGCATAGACGGATAAGCAAGCCGGCGTGACAACAGTCTAGGCCTCTGAAATGAAGATTACGATCAAAACACAACAGGATGTCTTATCAACTAAAACTAGTAGCCATACTGCTCACTAGACAGCGCGACAATTATCTGATATGCTTTTGTACTATGTCGTTGTCCCACCGCGACCACCCGGTCTTTTGCTGTGCTAGCTTGATTACCCCTGCACATCTAGTTTCAACGAGGGGGGTTGCTTGTACGCGTGTTTCCGATGGACTCTTGGGATCAAAGATCCATCGCTTAGTCGGGCTGTTTAAGCGGTTCCGCTTGGCAACGGCACCAGCTGGTGTATCTTCCGGTGGAAGGAAGAAAAACACGTTACCGTCTGCGATAGTGAGATCGAAGATAATATTACCCTCTTCGTTCTCATAGCAGCCTGCAACGTGGCCGTGGAATGCTGTGACAGTGCCAGTAAGCACCTTGTTATATCGCCGAGTTCAACTAACCGTCATCTGACCGGAACCAAACAATATCCTCGGGCTTTCCATTTCGCCGCGGGATAACTCCATGCTACTGATCCTCGTTTGGATCCCATTCCCAGTGATTACCTCCCTTCTCAAGCCTCTCGGGGTTGCATTTCAGAGGCGTCATTGGGAGAACGACGTAGTTCTTGCTGACGCCACAATCGCGAATCATGCTGCAGAAAGGCGCTTCGTACCAAGCTTCTTCTGTCTTGACACCATCTTTGTCGAGAATGCAGACTGCAATCTGGCGAGATCCATGGGTTCCGTTTCCACCGGCTTCATAGGCGGAACAGATCGTTTCACCAGTCTTAGGGTCAAATTCAGGATAGGCGGTCATTGTTAGTGATCGGATCTGCCCTTCAAAATCAAACCAGCCGATTGTCTCCAGCGTCATTGGATCTATAGCATATGCAGGTCTGTCTTCTTCGGAGGCTAGGAGCATTCCTCTCCAAAAGTTGATGTAGGTGTTTGCCGCTGTTCTGATGACTGACTTGACCAACTCAGAATCCGTGAACGGGTTGCAGTATCTCCCAAACAAACTTTTTTTTGCCTTTATCTCTGCCAGAAATCTGCCTATTCTAACATAGATAGTCTGCATAACTATCTTGGATGGGAATTGCAGTGATTTTACCATCTACATTGAAGTGGATATCATCTTCAAAGACCGGTGAGAAGCGATGATCCGGCTGAATTCGGTAGAATATACCATTAATCTCTAGAGGAATGGTTCCTAAGACTTTGAGATCGAAAATATCGCCTTCCAAGCGAAATGGCTTTATGAAGCCGCTAAATGTACCAATATTTAAATACTTCACCTGGTTGCCGACCTTTTTTTCCGTCGATGTATCCGGTATCGATAAGAATTGAGACATCGAAAATGTGTGCCATTTTGACTTGACTTCGAATGGGATAACAGAATGAACCAGGTATTCAGCACTAAGGACGACGCCAAGAACGAGCAGTAATAGATGCCATTCACAGGCAGAAATTGACTTATTATTTGTCTTTCTTCTACGAAACTAGATTTCAAGGTGTATAGAGTAATAAGACACTTACTTACCTGAGACACTCGCATATCACACACGTTATAGTAAGTCATATTTAAGCAGATATGGCATAAGAGGCTATCTATAATAAATTTGCTTTCCTTTATGAGCTTTTTTAGTCCTTAGGGCATCCCTGAGTTCGTGCTGCTTGACTATGATACCGATGCAGCAGACCAGGCCGGCAAAGATGCAGAGGATGATAATTTTGAAGATAATCTTGATATGCTACGCGGCTACTCGCTTATAAAGAGACGGCATATGAGATGCATACTCTTATGCAATTCTGCACACGATCGTGGATAACTGCAATAGATAAGGAAACACGATAGAAGCTGCTGTTTTTGCAAACCATGTCCAGTTGATTTCCATGTGGTAACTTCGAGACTTGGCTCGACTGTCAGGTATTACTTCCTAACATTGAGTCATTGAAAAAAGAGAAACCACCCGATGGAGGCCTGCTAGATTGGGCTGTGTTGCTGGGCAACTGCGCCTACTACATGTTGTCTACCGGCAACTACCGAGTGGCTGAAGATTTATGTAAGAAGGCAGGGAGAAGGTGACCAAGCTGCTGGGGGAGGAGCATCGCTCTAAGTTCGAGAATACGAGTTGCCTGGAGTTACTTTATCAATTTCAAAGACAATTGAAAGAGGCAGAAACGCTCGGGACGAGAACGTTGGCAATAAGAAGAAGGATCTTGGAAGAGGAGCATTATGATATGCTGCGTCCCATCGCTCGTCTATCTATGGTATACCGGGACCAGGGTCGACTGAAGGAGGCGGAGGAACTTTTTTTGGGAGCTTTGGCGGTATAAAATAGATCATTAGGAGAGAAGAACCTCGAGACGGTGACAACTATGTCCGACCTGGCAGCAATATACTATAACCAGGAACGATGGAAGGAGGCGGAAGAGCTGTAGTTGAAAGTCGTGAAAGAAAACGAGAGAACACTCGAAGAGGAGCATCATAATACAGTGGCTGGCATGATCAACCTGAGACTCATTTACGAGTATCAAAAGCGGTGGAAGGATGCAGAAGAGCTTTTGGTAGGAGCGGTGGAGACGATGAAGAGGATCTTAGGGGCAGCACGTCCCACTACGCTGCAGGTCATGCATAATCTCGCTTTTGCTTGGGGACACCTAGGCCGTGCTGAAGATGCTTTATCCCTAATGAAGGACTGTACAACTCTACGAAAAACGCCTGCTCGGTTTAAATCATCCTAGAACAAAGGAGTCAATGTCGTAGGTCGCGTGGCTTGCTGAGCAGCAGAATACTAGCAAATCATCAGACGGTGGAGAAGTTTAAATAGTTATTAAGATGGAGGAAATACTTGGCAGTTCATGTGTCTGACGGATGCGTTGTTCGCAGTGGGATTTGCTCTGGTTAAGCCATCTATGATGTTCCTATTTCTACCGTAGTTAGATGAAAAAAGTATTAGGTACAATAAGTTTTCGGCGGAGACTAGGCTAATTAAGGAAGCTCGCTTTGCCGGCTGTTAGGCCAGCGAACGCCTTATCCAACGAAACACTATCCATCCTGTGAGACGTGGTGCGGAAGGGCCTGGAATTCTACGCAGGGGGGGTTTGTTGAAACAGAGATGAAGGGAGCAATAATTGAGTGGATGACTACTGCGGCTACGCAGAGTAGCAGGACTGGGATGATCATGATCCCAGTCATCGTTGTGTAGCTGAAATGGATCTTGGTATGTAGCTTGTGTCGAACGAGGCAACAGACATGCTCAATCTGTTAAACAATAG
>JABEXW010000145.1:0-52026 GCA_013266185.1 Fusarium sarcochroum | reverse complement strand
CGAGCATACTCACGAGCATACTCACGAGCATACTCACGAGTAGACCTAAAGCTGATGCACTACTGGAAGCTTTATGTATTAAAGCATCGCTCGATCCTTCTATAACTCCTTTATAAGCTGGCCTAGGAAGATTTGCTTCACTTTTGTAAGATTCTAGAGAATATTACATCAATCACGTCGATCTGAGAGAACGAGACGAAGCCCGCCAAAACAAACTGCCATAAGCTATTGGGCGCTATGGTGCCCAATCTCTTGCGAAAGCTTCCAGCTGAGGTACGGCTCATTATACTATCCCTATTGCCACAACAGGACCTCCTATCGATTCGACAAGTATCAGAAGCCTGGCTCTGTGCAGAGGTGGACGATGAAATCATAAGGACCCACCCAGGAACTGTCTCTTTCATGTTTGAACGACGAAGCCTAGAAGGCTTTCTACAGATCTGCGATATACCCCGGTTTGCGTCTCATGTTCACACCTTAGACATCTGCGTACGCCATCTCCTGCCCCTCAATGAGCGGAGGCACTCCGGCGACACCGATGGCGATGGGAGTGACACCGATGGCACTTGTATATCGCAGGCCTCTGCGCTTCGCTTGGACGGACAAAATGAACTCATGAGGGATTATGCCTTTCTCAAATGTTTTCACGAAGCCTTGCAAAAACTCACTGAATGCAAGACCATCATCTTTAACGACCATGGGCCCCCTCGGGGTCCCTGTAGCCCAACAAAGGGGGTGGATCCGTCTCATTACCGTGGCCTGGTGCTGAAGTCGGGCGACAGTATTGCGTTCGTGTCCAAAAGTCTAAATGTCGTGCTCAACGGCCCGAATCTACCCCATCTGGAGGCCGTTACTTTTGATATTGGACAATTTTCCATCAAAAATCGCGATGGCCTCAAACCCACCATGCTTCCGTCCCTATCGAGTTCCGTCGCCAATGTGCGTCGGCTTTCTTTGCATCTTGATCAGAAGTTTTTGGATGGGCCTGAGCTGCAAACTTTCGTCGAAGGACTCCCAGAGCTATTAGAACTGGGGCTTGAGATTGTAGACGAAGACTGGATGACGGGGACGTTACCTTTCCTGAGCAAGATAACTATCCCTAAGCTACGAAAACTCCGCCTTAGAGGGCTTGCATGCAAGATGCATGAACTGAACGATTTCCTCCTCCAGCATCAAGACACCTTATCGCATGTTATTCTCTACATGGTCTATCTCCACGGCACCCGATCCTGGGATCGTATTGATCAAACCTTGAGTCATAGACTTAACTTGCAGGAGATATCCATGGAATGTTGCGGGATAGCGAGCGACAGAATAGCGGAAAGCTGTCTCTAATTTCTAGGTAATCTGCAAGTTCTCTTGATACAATATTATGATGGAAAGCCTGGATGGAAAGGCTGATGGGTGATTGCGGAAAGGATGTTATCGGACGAAGAAGCACTTGAGGCGAGCGGAGAGAAAAAGCGAAGTGTTAATGACGTATTCCACCTAGACACGGTTCAGTAGTGAAAGTCGAGTGCTGTTGGGTCTCTGCTCTACTCTCATGCTATATGAGCTTCTCACTTTCTCGGCCCCCTTCTTGTGCTGTAGACAAGGTTATAGAGGCTCCCAGCTTCTCTTTTAGAGCTCCGCTATACGACTGCTCAATGTGTCTCCGACGATCTTCAAAGCCCACATTATACCTCGATTTTATAGCCGTCCAAGCTAGGAATTGTTTCCTGAAACTCGGAACATATCTGGTTTCCGATCATGACTTGTCTTTCTGTGCTACTACATGCATTCTTCCCGTACTCCGACAATACTGCTAGCGAAACAAAGTTGAGATCTATTACTCAAGTGTCCAGTGTCTTGCCTACGGCCATTGAAGCGGCAGCCGCCTTGTGCGATCGACAAAGGGTGCATCTGATAGTATGCAGAGAAGGCAAGGATACTTCTTGTGATCTTTGTTAATCGTTGGACTTAAAAGTTGATCGTGCCGCCTGTCCTCGGTTCAAAAAGCCAGTTCAATACTAACATGTTCCGACGATATTCGTCAAGCTTTATTTATAATGGTTACAAGAACGGCGGCTATGAGTTTGATTTCACAGCAAATAACTCCGATGATGCGTTGCTTCACGCCGCGTATCAGATCGAGTTGACCAAGGGGTAAGTGATTCCAATCTTTAAACCGCCTCAACTGATTGTGATCGCCATTAGAAAAGTCGAGCGGATATCATGATTGGAGGCCTCAGACTTTCCGGAATAGGAAAGCTACCGACTGATAACTGTTAACTAGGCACTCAGTTCGTCGGGGATCATGCAGCTCGGTCTTGAACGAGGCCACGAAACTACTGTAATTTCCAATATTGAGAATAGAATATTAACGACTCTAGTATGATAGCTTCAACGACAACTTATGTACTAAAGCATCTATGGTCAGTTGAGTCAAAAGACCACTAAAGTTAAACAGTGTTGCGGTACCAGGAGTCAACAGGGATACTCTGCCGACAGGCGTCGGAAATAGTATCACACGAATTCCACTTCCCGGTCATTGACATTTCAGCCGCACTCCTTCAGTCAACACTGCGTCCCGAGTGCGAGTAAAGGGTGACCCTTTGTCCAGATTCTGGGCACATGTCCTACCACTATGCAAGTCTGTTTTAGACAGTTGGCCTTACAGAATGTCTGGGCTCAAATGTCGGTGTGATAAGTAGTCAAGATCAAGGCCAGGGAAGTCCACAACTGTCAAGGGAGTGATGAACATAATGGATGCCTGCGCCATCATTGGTCGGTCCCCAGCCTATTCCATCCATCTGCTTTCTGCACCCCTTGGTGACACTTTCCTATCGATGGTAGCCGCTTGTATCAGCCCTCCAGATGCTGGCACAGGTGAGTGGTCCACGTGGTCTTTCCGTGTTGATCACCAGTTGCTGTGTGCAGCCTATGATATCAAGATGACAAGAGAATGACACACAAGCCTGCATACATTTTCTCTTCTATGCCACTGTTGGCCTTGGTACGACTAACATATGATGTTGAAAAGGAGGGGGTTTATACAAAAGCTCCCCACCTTGTATAAATAGCGCCGGGACTACCTTGGCTGACATATTTTCCCTCAACCATTATCTGTATCTTGACACAATAAGCTCCTAACCCCCGAACTATCACCTCGTTCCAATGCTGACTAAATCTGATACGAGACCGATCGGGGGTGAAAACAACTCGCCCCCAGGTATCACTGCTGATGTCAAACTACATGAAACCCATTTCACCTTACGTCAGCAGTCCAGTTGCAGCAGTGCCTCCCAAGTACAAGATTCCGGCGAAGGTTTGCCTTTTCAGTTGAACAGTTCTGAAGCAGAAAGTGCTTCTCCTTCATTGAGCTTTCCTGACGCCGGATTAGCCCTGAAGAACCAGCCCGATACATGTGCGCAGTGGATCGACTCCATGTCGGGTCCAGGTTGCAACCAGCAGAATGGATGGATCATCTGTGGGGATGCTGACTTGCTGGAGGGAATGATCCAGGATGGCAACCCAGTGTCATGTCGTCACGTTGGCGCCACCAAGATTGGACCTGGCTATCAGCAAAACGGACACACCTTCGAGATTGTCGGAGTTGTCTCGGAGCTAAACGGTCTGCTCAAGCAGCTTAAGGGTTCAACCTGGATCGATTCGGCATGCTTGCCTGCAGATTCACAAGATATGCAGGGGTCGACGTCGGGGATGCAGATGAACGGCCTTAGAATTATCATCAAGCGCCCGATGGAGACAGATGGTGCTTGATAGGAGTGAACGATGGCTGATGGGCTATATATAGATCAGACAAGGCGCATAGATTGATAAGTACTTATTGACGACGAGACAATATCACTGGAGCTACCTCTTGTCAGGATGAGAAGGTGGAAACCTAGGAATGATCTATCAAGCTTCTGGAGGTAGATATGCTTCACATATAGTAGCATGGGAAATTCATACAATACGTCGTACTGATGGACTTGGATAATGAGAATGCCGTTCACCATGTGGTTCTGCACAGGGAGGCTCGCTCGAGCCCGCGGCGAGGTTGCCTCGCCCATGTCCCGACCCCTCAGATCAATCAGACCATTGTCTAGCTCTGCTGGACTGAGATAGGGCCGTGGAGTCGAAAGAGATCTGGGGGAGGAGGAGGGTGGGGAGGGTTGAAGTGATACAAGCTGCATATGACGGATTGAATGAAGTGGGTCTTAGTGCACAGCTGCAGCACGTATCACCAACGTCGATTGATCTCGAATCTCATTGACATACGCAGTAACCTGACGCTAGTACCTACAGCTTGGGGATTGGGTCCCAGCATCAGACCTAACATGCCGAGCCCGTACCCTGCTTTGAGTTAGTTCGTTAGCAATGTTGGTGATACACGAGGAGGACGTTTGTACGAGGACGACTGAAAGGTGTGTCCGGGTTTCGATGATGTAGGCAGATTTTAACCACCCATTGTGGACAGAAATACCAGCAATAAGGGTGCTGGCGGTACCCATGTCCCGCATCACTTCTAGCCAAAAAAACAGGAAGGCGGACACCTCGTCCGGCCCTCCGTGTAGGAGTCTGGGGATTATACAACAATAAAAGTAAAGCAAGGACCAAGAAGCTAGGCACACGCTGGATCAAATAATCATGACTTCTCACCTGGTTGGGGTTTCATGCTGTTAGCAACGTTTTCGAGTAGGTTTGGTGCCTCGGCCGATCAACGTACCGCTTCACATACTAATGCTAGGTTGAACCGACTCCTCAGATTAGGGGATGCTCTGGTATCTTCTTGACAATCTTTCCATTGATTCTCAAGCGCCAGAACTCTATGCCAGCCATCATATGGCATAGCGGGACGATACATCTGATGTATCGCGAGGAAACCCCTGAGGGGTTCGGTCCCAGAGTCTTGGCTCTCGGCTACTATGTATGTCCCTAGTTTCTTAACTTTCTCGAGACACTTCAGTATTAGTGAAGCCGCTACTCGACTACCTAGCTAATTCAACATGGGGAAATGCTTCTAGTCAAGGAGGCGTTGTCCTTCAACGAGAACCACCACCATGAGTCCTTTTGCCGTACCTATATGATCGAGGCGGACGCGAAGTTAAGCAAGACTGACCGCTGGTCGCAGCGCCCCAATTGATCTCGTTGATCCTGTGTCTCAGCACACATGTGCTCAACTGTCTAGCTCGTGAAAGCAGCCCCAGGCGCAGGTCAATCACGGCTAGGTTTCCCATGGCAGAAAAAGCCGATGGACTTGTTTTGCCCATGTGTTTCTCCATCTGTCCCCTAAACGCCTCACATCGCTCGTTCGCTCGTTCGCTTTCTGATATCGCCCTTTCCCATCCTACATATAAGCCAGCTTGGCCATTGAACGCAACGTGCTGTAATACTCTTTCCCTAGTGTCTCGTCCTTCAGTTTGATGACGTGCTGCTGCAAGTCTCCATCTTCGGCGGATTGATCAAGGTGAGCAAAGGTGGGTGCCAGGCCGGCCATGTAGTACGTCATGGTATCGTTCCCGTCACCGAAACCTCTTCGCTCATCTCTAGACCTAGGCGACAAAGGGAATTCAACTTCTGGCACTGGCCATAATCTCTGACGATGGAGGCTGGAATGCAATATTACCATGAAAGTGACCGTATCATCATAGCCTAGTTCGTGTGTTTCGGTCGATAAATAAGAGTCTAGGGCCTGGTTCGCCTCTTCGGGCTGACCTTGCTTGAGATGCAATCGCGCCAAGACACACGTTGATGTAAACGTCTGAAGGCGCTCTCTCCGAGTTTCTCACGTGTGCCAAAATAATAAGGAAGATTGGACGTGTAATTGAGCAGTCAAGGGCTGGTGTTCATAGCATCAACCTCCTTGATCACCTTCTCTAGCAGGCTTGTAGCATTCGAGTATCTCTTTTGCTCCCAATAAATCGCGGCTAGGTGATTCATGTAGGTGAGTTTCTCGAAATCCTGTGTACTGAATACCCTTTTGGTCAGGCCTGTCGCTCAACTTCAAATTTCCTCGGCCAAACGTAGCTCGTCGCATGCTCTAAGCGTGGCGGAAAATTCATTGATACCAAATAGTAAGATACTTTTTTCGATGACGATTCTCCTACCCGCTCTTCAAAAGACATTGAGGGACGGAGTATCGACGCCCATCTATCTATCAAAATGCTATACCCTATCTTCCTGAACACTAACGTTCCAGTCATGGGAAAAACAATCCATCTTCAGCCCGTCTTATGTCGCCTGCGATTCGTTGTCGCACATGTGGGTGCGAGGAATGTTGCGTACGAGTGGTTATTGAAGACGTGAAACGGAGGACTAGAGCTGTGACCAATAATCCTGACCTTTTCCTGGTACTCCCATTACGGAGCAGTTATCTTCTCATCCAATCAAAACAGGCACTATAGCAGACTAAGGAAGCAGAAAAACGCATACCACCAGTGGCAATATTGAATAAATGAGGTGTAAGTCCTCAAACGATTACGTCCAGAAGTTCCATAATCTTGCCGTTGTAGCTCTGCATGATTTTCCAACATTTAGGCTTTGCGGCAATAGGCTTGTGTCCATAGAACGCAAGTGCGTTTGTATTATCTCCGCCCATGGTAAGAGATGATCGATAGATTCAAATGCTTGCTCGACTGCCCTGACTCGAGGAATAGAAACATCGCTTCAGGCATGCAATGCGTAGCAACCTCATCGGCTACAGAGGCGAACCCGCAAACCTGGCACACGAGAAGGCGGTGTGTAGAGAGAACAACGCAGGGACGAATGGTACCGCATGATTCAGATTGCAAGTTCGAGGCCATCGTAGTGATCATCACAATGATTGGGTTCTTGTTCGTGAGATGTGAATGACAATTGTGTTTTGATCAACAACGAGACCATCTAGTAGTAAGATTTACCCCTGTAGCACTTTACGCGAAAGGACGCGTCGCGCTCTGGCTAAACCCCGGCTTTGATCGGCACTAATGTCAAATCAACTCTGCACGACCGTTAGTACCCAAATCCGCTAACTAGCATGCCCTGACTGTTGGGTTTGAGCAGCGTGAGAGCTTACCTGTGGCATGTGGACAGACGCGTCGTTAACGCGTGGACTAGCGTTTATAGTCGCTATGAAATCAACAAATGGGAATAGATAGGAGATAGAGGCATGGGTGAGAATCAACAGCGGGTAGGCGACAATTTGGGGTACACGACAACTGAGAATAGAAGGATAGGGCTACTGGGGCTCCCCAGTACATGATGACGCGAGTGATGGTTGAGTGTGTATTTGCCATGGTGGCCTATAGAGCGATAGCGATATCAGTTGTTCTTAAAAGTAGAAAAGACTGGCGGAGGCCGTCAAGAGTAGGTGGTACTGTAGGTAAAAGTCGCTGACGGTGTTAGAAGACCTATAGATCGAGGCAGATAATATCAAAGCTCGGACAAACCATGCCATCTTCGCTCGTATTGCCGCCGGGCCCATATATCGAACTCCTGAAAACTCAATAGTGACAGATATCAAGGAGTTCATTGACCTTTTTTGGCGCCCAGTGTGCGATGGCTACCATATGGCTCGGACGTGGTCCGCCATAGCATCCTTACTGATAAGGCCTCCGCCCACTCCACCGCGTTTCATACTATCTTCGGAGGCTCTGCAGCCTTTGCTTCGTTCGGAGCTAGCGGCGATACACGCGTCAAATTTGCTCCTGACTGACATTGAGTAGTCAGTCTATAGCCAAGCTTTCGTCTTTTTGTTTCAGATGCCGTAAGTACTCACATGTAAACTGCCTTCAATTGTTTTAGTTCTGCGCCAACCCATTTTGATGTTTGGCATTCCAAACGTCTTTATCCAAAACCATGACTCATTGTTTGGCCACCACAACAGGGTCTGATGCCGATTTGGCCCTTAATACTATTGATCCCGAATCAAGAATTATCACCAGAGCCACATTCTGTTTCCTCTTTTCGACTGATCAACATCTACTATTTTCGCCTCACTTAAGGTACAGAAAACCTCAAACGCGAAGTGCGTCGCGTTACCATCGTCATCTTCCACTGACAACACCATCGAAGGAAACAGCGTCCCAAACCGTCCACGTTGAGAATCGAACACACGACCTATGCTATAGAGGCCCGAATGACCCATTTATATTGCTGAGTTGAGTTCCTGTCGAACGGCGAAGGCGAGCCAAGTCTTTCCGCCTCCGAGCATCTCCTGTATTCATCTTCATCGGCCAGTCATACTCAGGTTCGAGGATATCTGAGGGAAGTTTTAGCGCCAGCTAGGTTAATAAGCGTGAGACATGTATACATTCAAAGTCGCTCGATGGCTTACAAACACGTGCCTACTCCAGTGCAAGACCATGGGAACCAGGATGATCCACGAATCGTGACTGGTCCATCTATGCACCATCCACGCTCCGAAAACTGGTATAGGGTAGGAACGGGTAACCCTTCATGCTATTCGCCTGACTACTATAGAATCCAACACCCCTTCCTGACGTTTGCACACACATACAATCAGGTCCAGACTTATGATACCCGCATGTTGGTAACTTTGGCAGTATTGAGCGCTTCTATCAACTTCGGCACAAATCAAATGCTAGTAACGGGAAAGACCTTGATTACTGACACCTGTATTATAAGTCGCACGCATGAGCAACTCATTCATTGGGAAAAGGAATATGATTCAAGATGACCCAGAAAAGCCCGTGGTATCCAGGCGATATCTTGCCTAACCTTCACTTCCTTGGTAATTGACCCAGTTCTCCACCTTCGTTCTACCACATCTAGGCCAAGTCTCCACGGAATTACCGATGGCGTAACTGTTCAAAGACGTCCATGAGGACAGCAACGATAGGTCGTCATAATAGTCGACAACTTACAGCTGATACTAAAGATCACGCTTCAAAAAGATTATGTGCAAGACCCATAAGAATGTACATGTTCGTCAGTAATGAACTCGTTTCCGGAGCTGATTGCTGCAGAAATCGGATAGTCCTCTGGAACAGATCTCGCAACAACTGTTCATTGATGTACGAACGCAGGCCAAAGTGCTTGAAGGCAGCTGTAAGGACGAGCAAATTTCCCCATTGACTTCCGCCACTGTTAACGTACAAGCTTCATGTTTCAGTTGGGATCTGTCGTACTTACGCGTGCGCTGTACCGAAAACATCTGTAATCATTGGCCGTTCCGCATGTAGACCGTGAAAGGCGCGAGTGCTCTCAATAAGAGCCGTGATGCCCTTCGCTGCTCCTATCATGATGTCAGGATGGATTTCAGAAAGTCTGCTAACGGCGGTGGAGCCGGGTCTTGATGTGAAATCTCTGTCCGTGTGCTCATATCCCAAAACCTGGAGAACGAATGGACGGAAAGTTATTACTTGAGCACCCCAATACTTAGCCCATAGTCTTGCTGCCAGAATATTATCAGCGGGTGAACGGTCCTCTGGAAGCGCAAAACTGGGGGGGATCCAATCCATGTTCGAAACGGACTTAGACACATCATCGATGCTGCTGGTCTTGATCAAGCATATGTGCGTTGCATCCTGCACTGAGAAGAACATCCTGCGTGCGATATTGAGATGCTTTCTCAGATATAGCTGCCCAAGAAAGCTCTCCAGAACAGGTCGCTCGAAACCGTCCAGAAGACTCATGTTGGGATACGGCATTTCGACCTCATATGTCACGTCCCGAAGCAGCTTCGGCTGGTCTAGGTCTATCTCTGCAACAAGGTCACTCCTTTGTGTCAATCGCGTTTGAAGGGCAGATTTGTGCTGTTTTTGTCATATCGTACCTTGCTAGCTGCAGTAACGACCAGAATCCTAGTGTCAGTGTATTCAGTTCGGGGTTCTGAATCATCTCTCTTTTACACTTGATTTCCTTCAACTCCTCAAACCTCCTAAATGACTGTTTAGTTCCCTTGAAAAGTGGAACGTGAGTGTGTTGGTACACGTACGAGGATATCATCGTCAACCATATGGAGCTGGCCCGACGAATGCAGCGGAAACTCTCACATGGCCTGGCTAGCTGACCGTTGTACAGGCTAGCAAAGATGTTCGCATATGCATTTTCGATGGTTTCACTCATGTTCAAATGCGAATCTAGGATTCTTGTGGCGCAGGTGAAATAATCCAGCCCGGGAATTTCTTTGGGATTCTTCTTGGAAATGGGACCGGAGGCCGGAGGAATGCTCAGGCTCAGTTCCGGAAAACGCGGGCAATGTCTGCTATTAGGTGGCATGTCCACAGGTGACGGTTCCACGTGGGATTGATGTAGACAAAGTCTAGTTGGTGGGTTTTGATCGGGAAAGTACACATGGCCGTACTTAGGGGCCGTTGAGCTGTCGTAGGGTAGAGGGTCCTTCTGAAAGGATGCGCCAGGGACTTTGTCTCGATACAGACAGACTTTGCCTAGAGCCAAGATGATGAGAACCAAGGCGCTATTGACCGAATTACTCGACCAGCCGAGATCCGATGGTCGCGACTCGCTTGGCCTACAACTGTCCTGCCCCAATGAGCGCTTTCGCGTTGAACCCATCGTGGCAGTAGACTGCAGCCCTGGTTTGATATCGACCGCAGGCCGCGATGAACGATGATCTTCTTCTGGGGGCAATTGAAGATCCATTCGAAACTGGTAAACCCAATCGTCCACATCGCGGGGATTGATAATGGGATGCATATCCAGTATGTTGACTTTGAAACTTGCCACGTACTTGTCGACGATCGACTTTGAGAAGTCAAGACACCCAGGAAACGTGAAGACGTCAACGTCGTATTCTTCGAACAAGCCAGCTCGCTCCATTTCCTGCCTCGTAGGGTATGCGTCAGTGGACTTGATGCCTTGAAGCTCAGTGTGAGGACGGGTGATCACACTAATCGAAGGCCAGTCCAACAGGCCGCCAGCTCGTGTCGTATGCTCCATCGGGATGGCAGGCTCCTGGGCAGGCATGGACGAGTGGGATCGGATCTTCCATCCAGTGCCAGACGGTTCCATTTGTGCCATCCGCTCTACTGGTATCCGATCTTGCGCGTCCTTGCTGCGACAGGGCTGGGTAGAAACGTCACCGGTTGGTAGAGATGGCATTGCATTGATTTCATCCTTACTACTGACCCTTGACTCAGGCTTGGACATTCTTTGTTTCATCTGCTCTGCCACATCTGAGGTCATTAAAGTCAAGATCTCTGTATTCGTGACGGAAGTCTTGGTATATGGTAGCTCTTCAGTTTTACTGTTCAGCCGTTTCAGCCATCAATCCTCAATGTTGTGAGGCTTTCTCACTTGTTCAACTCACCTTTTGGCCAGCGTCCTATTATATTCACATGATACTCTAGAGTTCCTGCACTCTTGACATGGTTGTTCTCCATTGCACTTGCACCGGCGCTTTCTGCAACGATTGCATGCCTGCATTTCGTCAAATCCCAGCTATGTTTATAGAGTTAAGTGCTTCGTACCTGAGAAGTTCTCCGTCTCGGCTTTTTTGGCCGTTGGTAATTGCTGTCGGTAGGCAAACCCGGTGATAGAACAGGAGTGTCTTGAGATCCCAGGCATTCTTTGGCACTGTGCGGGGAACTATGAGTGAGAGATGATTGCTCCATCGTCACGCGATGGCGAGAAGCGCTGGAAGCGTATGTCAGCAATGCCTATGTTTTGCTTGCGTTGCAAGAAGCCGTCAATTAGTATGAAGCTTGTTTGGGCATGAGCGAGTATTTATACCAGCACAAGGGAGATTACGAACCCACCTACCCACGATCGTCGGTCACCAATCACAAAATGGATAATCTGAATCACACCCATAACCAACGACTTTTTGATCTGACCTTTTAGAGGTCTCCACTCAGGCGTCAAGAGCTTATAGGTTGACCGTGCGTAGATACGAATGATTGGCAACGCCACTTCACCTGTTTGAGGAAGGAGAAGGAATGCTAGGATGCGTGATGTTGATTATCAGGGATAAAGATTCTGCCAGCCCGGCGCCCGCTTCGCTAGCGGCGTGAGTAGTACACCAAGAAAAGAGCCTTAGAGAAGAGGTCACGAATTAAAGACTCTGTCGATCATTTCCACAGGTGGATGGACGTGCCTGGCTAGACAGCTACTACGCATCCGAGGGGAAGTGGGGATTCAGCAGGCTTGGCGACTGCTAGCGTTAAGTGAAGTGTGTTTCCAACCACTGGTAACTACCGGTATCTTATCGACAAGTCTCAATAAATTTCTGCCCACGTAGCTATATCGGGTGGACAATTTTGGTCTGACTATCTACAGTCCTCTATGAACGAGGCCTGCTTTTGCGTTCGACGAGACGAAGATAGCGAATTGAAACGTCCATACTACCAAGTGCTATTTCGGTGTTTAGGTAGCCTTCTGGCACGAGCGGGTGGGCAACATCAACGCCATCACTGGAAGCCAAGGAAGGGCCTTGACGAGACTTGTCAGCTAGATCATGGAGAACATCTGGACGTGTCAATATGAGGTAGACTCCGGTTCGGAAAATTTGCAAACTTGAGAGCATAAGCTGAAGTTTCATCAGCTACTGAGTATACAGCATGCTATGCATAACCCAAATTGTCAAATTGGCGAAACTATTAGCATAGTCGGAGGTTACCCAAATCCAGCTGCAATTGTAGCGCTTGGTTTGTGGGCTAAAGATACATATGAACCTTAACTCATCCGCGTTTCGAAATGAGCGAACGGAGCCGGGTTGCAAGGTCTGTGTGGCACAAGATAAGGAAGAATGAAAATCATTACCTTGGCCACAAGCCATCATGCAACGAGTTGAGTAAAGACAAAAAGAGGATGAATCACATATAAGTATCGGGTATTAATCTAGAGCTTTTGGACTTTCTTTTTGTATCACGGAGGGGTAGAAAGTAGGCTTTCGAGCATGAGCGTTGTTGGCACTTGACGCGAGAGTAAATACGCAGCCACATTACTTGAAACCGGTCTGGTCGAATGGGAAGGATAGAGCGGGGACAATTATGGCAAAGATAGTAGTGGTTCACGCTCGCCAACAAACGCTCTGAAACAGCACGAGGCCAGTGTTTGCAGCACAATACTGGCGGCGTGGGTCAAGATTATGGGGTCTAAACCCAGATTTCGGGACGGGACAGCTCCAGATTCGCCTCACGTCTATTTCCAGGCTGCATGATCTCTATACCCAACCAGCTTCGTCGTCCTTCATCAGACTCTTCCGATATCACGGGATGATATCGCATCATTCTGCATATCGCCTATAGCTTCTTCAGCATGAATCTGCGCCTCCAGTGGCAAACATATATCAACTCAAGTGACAGAATAACCCGAGATGTGTTATCTCGCGCCGCGCAAGCTACACACCTTACATGAATGATGACAGATAGCAAGATATTCTGTAGATGGTGGATGGACCAAACCATGACTGTATAAGGATGAATCAACCCCACTAACCCTATCGATGCTTGACTGGTACTTGTCCGCAGGCCCAGGGGCACACTGAAACTCTGGAGGGCCATGAATATATAAATCCTGATGATCCGTCGACGTGCTTCTGTAGACAAAGCTATCTTTTCCGCCCATCCCTTATCCTTCTTTATCTTCACATAGCCAAGACCACCATCTTAATTCTGCACAAGTTATTCGGAATCAGCCCCGGGCAGGTTCGCAGCACCATGGATTACAGCCAGCGTTCGCAGCCTTCGTCCACAGACATGATGGTACATCCGTGTCCGGGTCAGCCTCAGGAATCGTCCGACGTGCCTCAGACTGCAACAGACTCAATTTCCACTCGCCATCCTGAAAGTTCACAGAGTATCGATCAGGGGTTTCACTTACCACAAGTCCCTACAGCTCTCCAAGATCTCTTGACCAAAGACATTGAGCGGTTCTCGACATTTGTCTCACGTCTGGAAATAGCAGTAGGGAGCCTGGAAGCGCGCGTCCGGAAAACGAACCAACGTCGTTCTCTTCCGAGAGAGTCTAGGGAGTACAGATATCGCCGCAGTACAACTTGCCGGACACGACTGTATGCGGATCTCAAGAGGTCCTCACTCAATGTCAAAACAGCGTCAAAGACGCCTGGAAAGCGGCGTGAAGCTTCTCAATCGCTGCCAGACTCCGCCCTCTGTTCATTCGAAATGAAGCCAGCTGCAAACAAGGATGGGACTGGCCAGATGCTTTTGTAGGGCAATAGCATCTGGCTTCCTCTGACATGAGCTAGTAGTCTATCTGATGGGGCTTTCTTCCAGAGGTGCTTTAACTATGGCAAAGAACACAGTTCTTTTCACAATTGAAGCATAATACTCTATGCTCACGCTGTAACCTAATTTAAGCTTTGAAAGCTTCTTCTCGCGTTATAACTTTAAATCCCTCCTGCAATGGTTATTAAAGCCTGCTCTTCCTCCCTTGAGACAATCCAGACGAACGACCTCATACACACACACACACATAAGATCACGATGGCGGGTCTACCAATCCGTACCGTGGCCGGCAATCATGCGCATCCTGGCGCATCTGCCTACATCCACAGCAATCCAGTCACCTTTGGCGACTTAGCACACTTCGGCTGCGATGCCTTCCTCTGCAAACACACACAAAGAGGGCCAACCAAAGGTTTCGCCCGCAGGGAAAAGAACGAGCTCGACACCCTCATCCAGAACAGGCATGCCCAGCAAAACGAGGTTATCGCGAAGTTGAAGGGAAACAGGGCTTGGATGGCGGCATTGGCGGATTTGTGGGAGAAATTGAAGGACTGGCAATGGACCGGACGATGAGCCAAAGTTTGACTCACGGGGGCGAAGGTTTCAGGGAAATTTGCAAGGTTTGAGGGGGAATCATGAGCCAAAAATACACAAGGTTCATGACACGGTAATTTGAACACAATGGGGGTGGTAGATAACTGTCCCATCCACAGACCTGCAGGGGAGAATTTACGGTCATCTTTTTATAGCAGGTTCGAGAGAGTTATCGAAAAGAAGCCAATTTTTTGCGCCGACAGTTGCCTTCGTCTTCGGCTCAGAGGTCTTCTCTTGATCAGCGCGAATGTATCCCTCCATCCAACAAATCTTACTCCCATCTTCACGGTAATTCTGGGGAGGCACTTCTGTCAGGCCGAAACCCCCTATAGAGCCCCAGAAACCGATAACTTAGAGATTCTCTATGGGATACAAACGTGTGACTAGCCATTCCTTGAGCTTTTCTCAAAATTTGGGATAAACGCTACCAAGATCCGGGTTGGCAATACCCTCAAAACCTGTTGCAAGATCAATCCGCCGTCGTTTCCCCCTCTATCACTATGTCGTGTTTTTATCATTAAGCGCTTCGCAGCAGAGGAAGATGTGACTGGTATTTCAAATTTTGCTTTATGATGTACATCAGCTTTCAGAGACAAGAAAAGCAGACTCATGGAAGAGGCGCCGTGCTGGGCTGCACCAAATGGATACCAATTTGTGTTTTAGAAATAAGGTGTGAGATAGGCTCTATAAATTTCAAGGCACAAGTTGAGCAGTGAGCGGACAGAATGGGTTTGACAAAACGAGGACGAAAATCGCGCGCTGTAGGTAAGCATCAGTGATTAGTGCCCTTCCGGCCGGAATAAGAGATTGTATTGCATTGAGCGTACTGACACCTTGCTTAGTTTAGAGCTTTTTGTTTCTTGCCTGAGTTGCTCCTTTAACCTCTCAGATGCGACATTTACATTCATGTTATCAAAACTTCTCTTCGACGGTCTTATCTGTCATCGAGCTCGCTGGTCTCAAACTTAAGAAATTTCTCGCTCGGCTGTGGCACCCGAGATGAGCTTGAGGATGAATGCACCAGGCCTGGCATGAACAGATGATTTCCGTTACCATCCTGCCACTATAAGACAGAAATGATTAATTTCAGCGCATCTATGCTACGTCGTGGCCGCGTGTCTCAATTCAACAGAAAATAAATAAATACACAGGACAGACAGTTTCTCCGCAGGTTGCGCAAAACATAATCTTCCTATTTGTATGATACGTATCTCCGATAGTTTTAATAGCTATGAGAGGGCTGGCTGCAATGAGAACTCGACCTGCCTGAGCGTACGCACTGCAGGCAAAACCCAATAGTGTCGTGAAGAATCTCCAGACTTCGACTCCGGTTTTTTCTGTATGCGGGCGCGGTATGCTTGTACTCATAAGTACATGCGGTACTTGATTTCTTGGGGACTGGGTCAGGCATCCTCACTGCTGACGTTGATGACTCAGAGATAGAGGTATGGAACAAGCGTAATGGCCAAAGATGCTCCTCTTCCAACAGCTGTACATATGCATATGCATGTTTGCTCGTCCATCCGCACTGGTGAACTGATAGCCCAGTACCGTCGTTTACTCCTTTATGAGAATGTCTGCCAAGTTCAGCCTTACAAACCCTCTCTGCTCTTCCAGCATACCTATTCATTTGCTCGTCAGCCGGATGCCTAAACAAATATCACGATACTACAGGAAACCTTCCACGTCATGAGAGATTCAACCTTTACCTGGAAAAGATCGAGATAAGGACCATCATAGTCAAGTTTCAATGTTCTTGTGATCTGCTTGAAAGTTTGTCCGTTTTGAAAGAGGTAGGCCGCGGTGGCGAGGAACACAAGATCGCCAGGTTCGCTTCTAGAGGTTTTAAGCCAACTTCCACTAGCAGATCTCAGGGCACTAGCACAATCATACTTCTCTGCGGCGACAGCAACTGCGAGGACATCTTCTGCCGTGAGGCTTTGAGGCATGTCTGTATTCTGGTGGTGAATAACAAAACAGATCAGTCTAAGTGCAGCAGCATTGTCTTCGGGCAGCGATAACTCGGCAGGTTCGTCGTGATTCCGCACATCATGGCCTTCCTTCCAGTTTGGCCCGAGCATAACGTAGAAAGGTTTCGATGCTGCCATCAACAATGTGGAATGAACACGGAGTATTGTCTCTTCCGGCCCAACCGTCAAAAGAAGGTTGCCCTCTCGAGCTACCTCGACAACTACGCTTGCTTGGGCGTCTCTTGGATTTTCCATACTAATATCAAACAGCCTGTCGCTATCAAGACAAGGCGTCGTTGACAGAAAGGACCACATTAACGCTCGTGTTAACCCCGCATTATACTATTCAGTGTAGGGGCAGATAACATAGTAGATACGGCGACAAAACGCCACAATAATGCCCTCGACTATCATCTATTAAGAGCGGAAAGAAAACTAAAAATTCAAATGATCAAAAGATCTAATATACGATCCAGGACTGGCTTAATATATTTCTTGTAGATACATTTCTAGTATATACATTTCTAGTAGATACATTTCTAGTAGATACATATCTAGTAGATACATTTCTAGTAGACAAGCACTCACAGTATTCTCCGTAGACAATCACTCGCAAACGGGGTGGCTTTGGGCACTCTCAATGTACGAACAAAAGTCCTATCATGTTTTGCTCCCCGGGTGTCAATAATATCGCACGCGGCTTATCAATAACTTAATTCGCCACTTTCAATACTAGTTACAGCATGAGCTCCACTGATGCTCCCACAAGGCCGGTGTTTGTTTTCATTTTCTCGTGTATCCCTCATAGCAAATTTGTTCACAACATCGGCCCTATCAGCGCAAACTTCTTTTGCGAATCAGGAAAAGAGATTACCGGTAACAGTCAAGGCCTCAAGAACGACACTGGCGTTTGCGAGGTCCCATACTACTGGCTTCTCGGCTTCTCTTCATGGTTTTGGAAGCTCCTTTCGCTTTCCTCAGCCTTTTCGGTGGTGCTGCCACACATGAGTTAGTCAAATGTTATCTTGCGGTATCCGTCGTTAGCCTCACCATGGCCATATCTTTCGGATAACGTCTGCGACTGTGCGTCTGTTCCGGCGTCAGCGATGTGCACAGACATGGGTGCCAGGCAATCCTACTCCTCCCGTCCTGTTCTTCCGACCAGTCATTGACAAAATTTACCAGTTCTTGGAGGTTCTTTTTCGTGCTTTCCTCCACGTCCCGACACTCACTTAGAGCGGATTGGATGACGTCTGTGGCCATCGATATCTGGTTGTGCTGGCGGCAAGCAAGCAGAAACTCACTGATCATTATCCGACAGCCTTTTCTCAGCATATTAGCGGTCAGAAATTGACCCAATATCTCCAGTACCGTAAGTGGCAACTCACTCTCTCGATCGCCAAACCAATTTTTGTTCCAAAGAACGCCTTGCGGCCAATATTCAGGCGGCGTTCCTACGCCGAAGGCTGGCTGAGGTACGCCGGATAACTCTGCCAAGTGAATTTTCGATTTCGTCGCTAGCTTCCGTATGACAGGTGTGATCCCCTTAAGCCGGAGCGCTTGTCGGATCTTCTCGCGTAATGGGCTGTGGGTGTGGGGCTGCTGTCGGATAATTTTGACTTTACTCGGTACTAGAACAGTCACCAAACCCCCTATCCTGCTGGTCAGACAGATATGTAAGGGGAAAGAGGGGAGTTGGAATCTGAGATAGGAGGGTGCAACCGAAAAGGCACGGCTTACCGTTCACGAACATGTCTCCATGATGAAGTTTATTTTGTTCCAATTGACTGGCGATCAGAAAGACTGCCTGTAAGGCTATGACTTCTTTGGTGCCCAGTCCCTTCATTTTAGCGAATACAAACGCACTCTCAAAGAGGAGATCAACGGTGACTTTGATTAGCTCCTTTATCGGCTGCCTTTCAATGACGGAAATCATGTAAAGAGCTAGCAATTGTAGTAGCTCTGATTCATTGTCAGCTGATGCGCCAGATCATGAGGTGAGAGCATACTTACTGAGTTTTGGAAACGCATCCAGTCTTAATCGGGGGGATACTCCTGGTGGCCAGCACTCATCTTGTTGAATCTCGCCGTTGTCCCCTCCGGGTCTCGAAGCCCACATCCAGAGACCTGCGAGCTGTCCTAATGCAATTTTGTCGACAACCTGCAACCGATCTCCCACGAGGTCTTGAAAGTTCTCCTTATTCCCAACAGTAGCATAATCTCCTACACCTTCGAAGTTTCTTGAAGAATTGAGCTGCTCCTGAGCACTCTTCCGAACATCCTTTGCAACCGTGTCTGCCTGCTCATTCGTGGTGCATTTTTCTGAATTCTGAGCTGCCGATACATCCATTTTTCCACAGTCCACTGGAAACAAGGAATCAGAGGAGTGCTCGATTCCAACTTGCTTGGGGTGGAGCCAAAACAGTGCGAGAGATGTTCACGGAGACTGCCTGTTGCCCCGCAATAAACTCGAAACTCCCAGCTAAACGTTGATCTTTTAAGCCCCAGAGGAGCGGAGATCGATTCTTCAGGTCCATAAGACATATTCAAAGCTCTCATTTCCCACTCAGCTAAGCGAAGTAAGCAGCTCAAGGGATTGTCTAGAACCATCAACACGGGTAGTTGAGCTCCGTGTGTTTCGGCAACCAAATCATTGACGATCTTCTCGAACTCATCAAGCTTGACTCCTGCCTCAACAGCAACCCGATCGCCTTCGATGATCATTCTTAGCATGCGAGATAAGAAGTCGGCGTACTCTATACAGCAGTCAGCTAAGGAACATCACGGGTACGCACATCGTGGTTCATACGGTCCAGGGACACCTGAGCCCCTGCATGTCCATTTTTGACCTCGCCAGCATACCAGCTGCTGAGGTTTCCCAGACGTTCCATCAAGCGAAGCGATAGCTCCCTAATCACCGTGTTGCAGCAACTGAAGAGTCCTCGGTACATTGCGAACACGGACGGCCGATCCTCTATGTTTGCTGTCGCTCGGAACTCGAATGGAAGACTCAAGTCCATCAGTCGATAGTAATGGGATAGATATCGGTTATCCCTTCCTGGAAAACTTGCTTGTATTTCTAACCAGTCGTGACGACTTAGAAAGCCCTGATTCGCAAGCTCAACTGTTTCGTGAAGCGAGGTGCAAGTTTCCAGTTCCATGCCTTCATCAGTGGCCGTAGTGTGGTTGACTCCTTACTGATAGGGATGCCGTGACTACCAGCCATCTCAGGTCGCGGCTTTTTCAAGGTGTGTAGTCGCATCGTCCTGGCAACGCACCACAACCGTACGTAGACCAATAGACCACTGCTAGGGACTGCATCTACTGTGCACATCAGTGTTCGGGGACGCTCTTCCACACGAGTCAGGCGCATTTTTGTCACGACCTCGTACCTTGACTGAGCCAAAGGTTGCTTCTGTGATGCCAAAATCACCGAGTGTTGAAGCTCAGCATAGAAACATGCTTAGTACCTGTGCTACACGGCACATACAGGGTGGGGCGAGACGAACGTCGCCCTGCCTCTCTGTTCATACAAGAACCATCTCAACGCACAAGGGTTCGAGCTATGAGTCAAGCCCAGCCTTCTTTGTCTGATCAAAGCCGTTGTCCCTCTTTTTTTGGTACATGAGAAGCGGACACTCATTCTAATCAACTTTCCGACCGTCGCTGGCCTCCAGTGAATTGCGGTCGCCATGCAAATACCAGGCTTGAAAGCGTAGGGGCCGATATGACTAGGACTTGTGTGTGGTGTATTATGTGTGACGTCACATATAGACATATCCGCATTTTTTTGCGCGCGAGAAGACTATGACGGGTCGATGGTCCTGCTGGCGCCTCTAGAGGTTCAACACTCCTGTCCAAAATGCGCTTTTGCCGCTTTACAAATGATCGGCTCGCAGGCATTCATTTCGACCCACCCTGGACTTACAAGGATATCAATAGTCATAAATACTGTAATTACGGAATCCGATGTAAGGTACCTGGTAACGGACTTGATTGGAGAACTGCACGGATCACTATGCTTACTAATACACACATAGGTATCTATAAAATGCCGCGTCTTTCCCTCCCGAACCTTGAACTTTTTTGCTCAGCACAAATGCACTTCGTCTCTCAACCTCTTCATGTACCTCCACGGTCATCAGAACATCTCTGGAGCTGATCTGTTTACAAATGATCTGGTGCACATGATTGGAAGAAGATCATGACGCAGTCAATGTGGCTCCTACCGTCCTGTGGTTTCTTTCCATCTGAGTGGTCTTGAGCTCAATGACCCCCTACCCCATACATGAAGGAAGCCAGCCCCAACGCTCTCGTGGATGTGGAGGTCTACCATACTCTGGTGATCTATGCTCTGAGGGCGTCTTGAACCGCGAGGGCCATCTATACCCCGAGGGTCTCCCATACCCCGAGGGTCTTCCACACCCCGAGGGTCTTCCATACCCCGAGGGCGTCCTGAAACGCGAAGGCCTTGTTTACCCCGAGGGTCTCCTATACCCCGAGGGTGTCTCATACCCCGCGATTCCCGCACGTCCCCTGGGTGTGGGCCCCAGGCAGCTTTTTGTCTAATGGCGAATTTTCTCGCTATGGCATTAAGGTGTGCTGTTGGCAAAAGTATACATTCTGAAAGATATTTCCTGCGCAACGGAGAGCTCGCCGCTCGGGCCGAGCTGCTGCGTCAGCATGAAATAACATCCCAAACCTCCACACCAATGCCAATAATGGGTTATCTCCACATTCTCATCGAACATATTGGCACGTAAGTAGTGCGAAAGCTTATGGAAGAGTCACTAGCGAACGTAGACGGAGACTCAAGTTCTTCGATTAATCAGTAAAATCGGCTATAAACTGATGTAATGGCCATCTAAGGAGAATGGCAAGCCATCATGTATCCTAACGACACAGACTGCAGTGTCCGTCCTCCTGACAAGAGCTGATATTCAGCAGGATCGCCAGAGGTAAGTGGGTGGATGTGCGGAGGTATTTCACAGTAAATACTTCTCGGCGGGGAAATTGATGATTATACCGTCAGTCCGTAACCACGGGTCACGGATGATGTTGGCAGTCTACTACTAATACTCTACATGAGCAAAGCAAGTGAAGACTTGTTACGGTCTTCCCTATACGCGGTTTGGAGTTCATAAAAAGAGTAAGACGGAACATATGCAATGCGACAGATAAACGAAGAGTAGGTCAGACCAAAAAGAAAAAAGAAACCGTGAACTACATACGTGAATGCGGCGTGACGTAGCACGGGAATGAAAATCGACTCCCTTTGCCATTGTCACGAGCTAACCTCCACTATTCGCACTTCGCGATTGCGCACAGAGCCATTGATTTTAAAAAGGGACTAACTATTCTTTTGCGCGCATGTCGAGCGTCACAGACTCTACATTGAACGAACGAGGTACAGCTGATAACATTAAACCGATGTTAATGTATTTCCTCGTGCCCCTGCCCAAGCCTTTTCCTGCAGCTGACGAGCGTTCCCCAGCCACACTAACGTCCCAGGACGAGTTTACGACCGGACCCTGATCAGCAAGGGAGGTATGGAAAGTCAGTCTACCGGGCGGAGCATTTTGCAAGCTAGGCAGACGCTGTCGTATCTCACGAACCTATCATTCGCGTCCAAAATCTTGATTACATAGCGAATCACAGAAATCAATCTCTGGCGCTTTGTGGTTGACATCTAAGGCTCGTCATTCCTAAGTCTAAGTATTCCGTAGAAGTCATGTCAGAGGCCTATGGCTTGAGGTCAACTTGGGCCTTCCCGAACTGCGACAGTCGAAATGTGCCGTCTCTCGCGTGTGAGCGCTAGCTATCCGGTCGAGGGAAATCCCATTGCCCGTCGCGAACTGTATCTAGCTAGAGTAGAGGGGTGATGGCGAGGTATAGACAATGCGTACATTCTTGGCTTTTTCGTTCGTTCCCAAGGGGATCGTCGGCAGCTCGATGTGTCGGCAACGCTCAGCACCTAGTGTTCATGACACGACCATTATTCAATTCGCCGAGGTTTTCTAGCCAAGAGGAACAAGGAAGCACGTGAAGGCGGTTCCCTGAGCCTGCCATATAGATACCGGGGTTCATCGGATCACGGATCTATAGAGCCAAATATAAGAGAAAACTTCGTCCGTGATGAAATATACCAGTTGTCTTGTGAAAAGCTTCACTTGGCCGCCTAGCTTCGTCGTCAGCCAGGTACTTCATCGAGGCTTGTCGACTCAACCAGCTTTTCGAACGCAAAGCTCTAGATCGTGTTTACAGGTAGCCCATAATCTTCCGGTCGTGGTACGGTGAGTGGAGGATGACTCAAGTCGCTCGTCCAAGCAGGGCAGCCGACTGAGAAAATGTGTGACCCGTATGAGTCGTCATGCGGGGGCATGTGATAGATTTCACCATCTTGAGGATGCGGTGGCTGTTTCTGGTACTACCACTACTGCAAAGGTCCTCGTGGGTGCAGCAAGTCATCTTGAATGAGTACGCCATGCATGTCAATAGGCATGTACTGTACCGCAGTGTCGAGAGGGAGGAACGGAAACAGAGAAAGTGGCATACTACTATATGTCCCATACCATGTCTGGAAGCCGTATCCATGGTTGGGAGAAGGACCTTGACGGAGGCTATCGAGATCTGGCCCGCCGCCCGCTCCTGCGCCGCTGATCTCTCCAACCGAGGAGAGAGACCTTCGGTCTTGGACGATCCCAGAGCGACGGACTACCGTCTGGAAGCTCTCGAGCTTGCTTGGAACCAATAGGTGGCCATTGTCGACATCTTCCTGAGTGAAATAGTTCACTAGGCGGTATTCGATGTTGTTGTATGATATGCCGATGGTCTTTTTGATGAGCCCACCCTCCTTATGACTGGTGTTGCCGTTGAGTTCGCTCACGAGATCCTTGTTTGACTCGTTGGCTGGTGGCTTGCTGCTTCCATTGTCGTTTGGGTGCGAGTGCGGAGTCATGAGATTTTCTGGGTATCGTGTTTATTGTCTGGCAATATCCTTCACTTGCCACTTCACCTCCTTCTTCTTTTGAACGCGATTCGTCTCGCCTGACGAAGTAGGCTCGTTCAGCTCCCGGTAATAGAGGAATCCCTCGGAATTACGACTACAGGTCCAGTGGAGGAGGTCCCCCCAACGTCGGATACCAGAACCCTCGATTTTGTAGATGAAGACATTGCCGCTCTTGGTCAAAGTTTCAAATTCATGTCGAGACGGACGACGATGAACAGGGATTAGTTGGCCAGATATGCAAGCTTCAAAAAGGATCAAAGCATCCTTGGTACTCTCCACGTACCCTTTGAATGTTGGTGTCAGCAAGGAGTCACTCATAGTTCGCGATTGACGCTGAAGAGAATGACAAGAACGATTGGGAGCTATCTCAAATCTGGTTGCTCCGATCTTTTTTTTTCACCCCTCCCTGACTTGCGAAAAAAGGCTAGAGCAGAGATTTGCAAAGTCAAAGAACCCAATAGTTGCGTCTTAAACTTGACAGGAGACGAAGAATTGCTTGTCGCGAATGAGGGGAGAGTCGATATGTGATGGGAAGTGTGGGATAGGACATCCGCATCGGCAGTAAGTTATACCATAAACTGGCATCAGCTGAACCAAGGCAGACACAGAAACCAAAAAAAAAAACAAAAAAAACGGCGTCCACCTATGCTTTAATCGTGTAAAATCAAGTGTTCACTAGTCATGAAGGGAATCAAAGGGACGCGAGACTTGAAAGTCGAGCACACCTACCTGTGAGCGACTAGGCATATATATACCAACGAGACCTATGTAACGGTTCACCCTGGACGAAATTCCACGCCTGGTTTTTCGATGGCTTCGACCTCCGATTCGTAGGACTGTATGATAGTTTGTCTCGAATATTGCTTGTGCGCAGGCCAAGTAGTAATGTTCGACTTGCCACATACAAGACGGCACAAGGGTGAGTTCGTTTACGAACCTACCATATTTTAAGCTGACAACTTCATGTAGTGGAGGGATCCGGACGTCCTGGCGCCACGCCCCCGCACACGTCTTATGCTCCATTTGGTGGCGTTCAGGTACCCTGCAGTGAATTCTTGGCCCCTCATCACAAAAGGATCTTTGGAGGTGGAAAGAGCATTTATCTCTAGGCTGATGTAGACGGTAGTTTCTGGACAATGAATGCACTTCTCCAGGCTGTATCAGACTCTGAGGTATCGTACCGCAGGACCGTTCATATCAAATACCCTCATACTCAGTTCCATTTGAAAGTGAGATGAGAAAGGGTTCAAGTGGCTCAAGCCCGCTGGACCCAAAGACACCCATGGTCGATTAAGTCAAACGAGCATCAGGTCAGTGTTAAGATACTTACGATTTTCGCATTATTACAATAGCTCTTTAACACACGACGCAAGTCCCATGGTCAGATTACACAGCCCTTTACGTCAACTACCAGCGCCTTTCTGTCGCCAACTATAAAGTTTGTAATGCCGGCCTTTACTGTGCCCAGCGATAGATTCCTAGTGGCAAGAGAGTAGAAAGAACGAACACGGTTAAGACAATCAGAAAGAAACTGCTCTTCCAATCCACGCACATTCTCTAGGTCATCACGGTCATTGAGTGTTGGACCTTGACCATACGCAGCGGCAAGGCTGAGTGTATATGCCTTGATTTGACATTCAGTGGGACGCCCTTGAGCCAACTTTAGTACCTGCTGTGCAAAGTACGTGTCGTGGAGATGATCCTGCAACAATATTGAAGCTGGTGTCTGGCAGAACCTTGATAGGCTATGTAGGAATTAGGGTCCAAAAAATGGCGACCTGTTGCCCCAAGATCTGTCGACCCGCCTGTCCAATTGTGGTACATTTGTTTCCCTCGAGAACTCAATTTATTGGTACGGGTGACACGTGTTGTGGCCTATTTACACCTCTCCTGGAGCATGCTGGAGCATCATGTGATCAGATTCGCCATTTTACTCAATAAGGAGGGCAGTACTGCTTTGACCCTGCCCGGATACCAGTTGTGCAACCTCTCGAACTTGTGGTCGAGATAAGCGTGGGGCATTCGATGAGCAGCGGACGACCCCGTTGCGATTATCCGTCTCTTCATCTTCCTTGCGGCGTGACCGCTAGGAGATGTCCGCCAACCGGGTGTGCTAGTCACCGCATGGCATTGCTAGGCAATCTAGTACCAATCCTCCGGATTAGCAATGTGGCTGTCTTCGCCATTCCATATGGTATCTGTCTCGACAACTGAGTGCTGCTCATATTGATCTGCGAGAAGATTCACGTTCCCCTTCCAGTGAGCGTTTCCGCTTTTGTTCGCGGTCGCTAGCCTATGCTTCCCTGTAAGGCCCAGTTGTGTCTTTGTCTTCATGGGCCACGGTCAAGCTGTCGTTCTTGAGAAAAGTCTAGGTCGGTATTTTATCCTCCCCGTTGCTCCACAAGAAACTTTGATCGGCCCCGTGCCGTATCTTCCACATATATTGTACGATGATTAGCCTCGTCCGGAACAAGCAATATATGAAGAACTTTGACACTCTCCGAGGCGCTCTCGTCGCCACCTGGCTCTCCCACCACGGGCTTGCAAATCTCATGTCTGGAATCCGAAATTCGTTTACCCTGGACATATCTATCAGTATGATCGTGACGCTCGTCTCGATTGGTCCAATCATCGTGATACCCCAATAGAAGCGTAAGAAGTGACCAACCTGGGCGAAGTTGTCCAACTCGTTGTTCCTCGAAGTCTCTGCATCTGGGTGGTCACCCTCCAAATGTGTGTGAATCTCCAACGCCTGTGTGTAGTACTTTCTGGCGTCGTGACCCTGCGTTATCTTCTTCCGTGCAAAACTAAGCCTTGAGCTTGTGGAGTTGCTGATCCTCATGTAGTTTCCCATCATCGTCTGCTTCACGCCCTACTATCACAGCCTCAGAAGGTGCAGAATCAGTGTTTTCTATGTCTCAACCCATGTTTCCTACGGCCAAAGTCGCTGTTAGTTTGTGTCATTGTACACATGATGGGAGTGTTTTATACCGCAATTGCATGTTATTGTGAAAGATTCCACACAGTCTATGCACCTGATGGCTCCTTCATTTGAAATTCTGTTGATGTTCGAATTCCCTTTCAATCTTCCAAGCACATGGTCAGCCCTGCCTCACACAGTGCTCGAGACCTGAGTATCACACAGTAGTGGCTACTCAAGCAGTTGTATTGGTATTCTTTGTAGAAGGTGCAGAATGGCATCTTCATCGATGAGTCGGTTACCTCAACCACCGCATTATTTCCTGTTCCGAATAATCATCTTGTGTACGCTGCTAACGGTTTTTGGATCCGAGCCGTGAATACGATTGTGAACCCAGATCAAGGACGACAAGAGATGTTTCTTTCTCATGGGCCGAAGCTTCTGGGCCGAGATCGTTCATTGCGCCTCACTCATAGTGTGAAACTCCAATATTCTCATTGTCAGCAAGCGACGGACTGCTTTTAGTATTGGCAGGGCGTGCAAATGAAACATGTACGGAGCACCCAGTACGACAAGCATCGCCGTTCACTACCGGCCTCATCTATCTGGAAAGTTATGGTCGGTTCTCAGCTGGATCTCGCGTGGCATGACTCTCCACACAAAAGACAAGAGATAATTGCTGTCTAGAAGCGTAATGAAGACTTGCGTGACGACTACAAGAGCCCTGGAGAAATTCGAATGCTTGCAGGCGGTAGTGCTGATTCGGAACACAAGGATAAAGTTTGCCCAAGCTGTCCTACTTCCCTGCGCAGCCAACTTGAAGAGCCACCTACTCGGCAATGGGGTCCAGACCCAAATTTCATTGTCTGCTGAGCCAATGACTCCTGTTCAAGCCGGATGAAGTGACTGATGTGCTGCACTGTCTATGGCGCCAAATGCACACACGTACACAAATACGCAGCCACAATGGACCAGAATAAGCGCTAGCCGGGTCAAGTCGCTAGTAGTAAGCCAGTAGCGCAAGACTTTCCTGATTTGGTCTGGCTCAGCTCAGGTTTGGTCAAAAAGCCCTTCTTGCTCTGATGCGCTATCAAAGATGACCTTTACATCTCATTACTGCTATTTATATCATCTGGAGTCGGCCACATCTTCTTTCTTCGTATGTGCATAAATTTAAGAAGCGCGCCTACATTCCCTGCTACGTCGACAGATATATCAGCCGTTGGTTTTCATTGACTAATTCGCTCTCGGCTTTTGTATTATTGCATGCCGGAGGCTCCATCGCTACGATGACGATCTGCCAACGTCGTTTCTCGCAAGAGCCCGATATTGCTCTCGTATGTGATTCCCAACTCGAATTCGATGCAGTTTATCAAGTAATGCACGAGCTTTGGGACGCCAAAGACAACGCTTGCGAAAGAGCTCCCAGATATTGCAATAGCTGCCTCACTGGTCGTATCGGGGATTGCAATATTGTCGTCGCCTCGATTGAGTCAACAACTAACTCCGCTACGGTGGCCGAAAATCTACGTTCGAGCTACCCTGGCATACAATGGGCGATTCTTGTGAGAACTTGCGACAAAGGTTCTTTGACTCATCGAGAACAAGTTCGCCCTGATGATTTGATTATAAGTTATAGGAGCGATTATTATGGGTTCCTCTCGAAAATTGCATTGGAGCACAGTGCTGGATCTGCCCCTTTGGTTGTCAGGCTCCTCGCTAGTCTTGACACGGATGCTAAAACAAGGGAACTCAACGACATAAAGAAAGCGCCAACGAAGCAATCAACATGTCCGAGAACAGCTACGCCTGAACAAGAGAACGATGACATTAGTGCTTCGGAGCTTCCGGCCATTGCAATTCATTTTGGGGGCGTACACATCCACAAGCAACGTGTTCAGATTTCTAGAGGTGATGACCTCGTAGGCGCTGGACTGGAAGGTCTTGAGCCATGGCTGAGATTCCCTTGCGTTATCGTCAGTGGTGTACTCAGTGACACCAAATCTGAAGAGGCTGGGGCATGGCGGGACAGCCCTGCCGCAAAAGCTGCTGCAACGTCCAAAGCTATCTTGAAGCTGTTCATCCATGCCAAGCAACCAGCAAAACACTCCGTCAGCACCTTGCCAACCGCGCATGAAGAAGACTGTGAACATCCTCAGTACACCGACAGTAGCGACACGATCACGCAAGGCAGCCGGATGGACATCATTTCCAGCCAGTCTGGGAGTTCTCATATTCAAAGTGGATCGACGTTTAGTGGAAATGTCAGGGCGAAGAGTGTGAGCCAGGGAAACGTGATGGTGATTAGCTGAGTGAGAAAAAGAGCAGCGAGTTGCATGAAGATCTCACCGGCAGCTGAAGGAGTAAAAAACAGACAACCGGAGGCAGCCATAGAATTAGCCGAGTTCATGTGATGTGATATCCTCTAGATGGGCGTACCTCTGCACTTTGCTCAGCTCCCTGTCAGGGTATTGCTGTGTTAAATTGGACATAGAAGATTGCCACAAGAAAGATTCAAAGAACGAGTTGAATTCGAAAGCCGAGGCATCAATATAGCGATGGCACGAGAATGATGAGTTTATTTACACCAAGAAAGGAAGAGGAAGGGGGGAAGGGGGCTATAGTGGAGATAACTACGTCGAGAGGCCCAAGTCGAAGGTTGTACGACGAAGACGGTATAAACTGTATGGCTGGCTGAACAAATTCTTTGAGGTCTACTTAACTCAGGTATCCTTCAGGATATCTCGGGCGTAGGGATTTGTCAATCTCCCGACTGGTTGTTTGTCGTCACTGACCGAGGAATTAGTGCACTTGTCGATGTTGTCCTGTGGGGCCAGCCGACAAACCTGTATTACTCCATATCAGCTACCAGCTTTGCCAAGGCTACAGGATCGCCAATATGGTGCTCCTGTTACTTCCATAGATCTGGAGACTATCGGACGTGCAAGGGGTTCGTGCGCCTCGGACGCGATAGACCCTAGATAGTTCCAATGGAATGCGATACGAAATCAATGTCCTATGGTCTATTGGTATCCTGCTTCTGGGATCATAGAGTTTAGCGGTTTACTGTGATAAAACACCACATTTTATTTTGTAGCCGCCGTACGAACCAGTTACTAGATCCGGCAACCCACATCATCAGCATTTTCCTTTCCCATGGCACGGCAAGAAACTTGCCGTTTTGTCAAACAACAACCAGGTCAGATCGTAGCCGGGCAGTGGTCAACTTCTTGTTACCCGAAGGCTAAAAGAAAATGGGGGAGGAGTATTTCACACACATCGGTGCTCAATTCTAGTCAAGATCTACGTACGAGAAACTAGCTAGGCGTCTGATAATGCTGTGTAGACACATCAGTTATAGGAAAAGTGTCATGAACGGAGAGGTGACTTGAGACAACAGATGTATCGGATTTCAACGGCAATGTGACCAGGCGAGCAGCTTCACGAGCATCTGAAGCAAGGTTTTGAAGCTGCGGTTTATTTTTCAAGTCGCTGCTGACGGGTTCCTGGCGATGTGGCGCCGTGGACCCTAGATTCACGTCATCCGGGAGGCCTTCATTGCCGGCCACGCGAGAGAGATCAAAGTCTGCCCAACCGCCCAGGGAGCCGATCAAGATAGCATCACCAGAGAGCATGTCAGTTTGGAGGTGATCGGATTCGTCGTCATTGTCGATAGATCGAGGACTGGATATGTCGGGAGAGGGCCCAGGAGATGGCACAGTTCTAGGGTGAACAGTGGCCAAGATGGGATCGTGTTGAGTAGATTCTTCTTTCGGGTCGTATGCATCGAAAGAGCTGAGAAGAGGCTGAGGCGTTTCAGCCGGCTCAGCCTCCGTAGTTTCGAACATGTTCAGCACGTCAACAGAGACTGCCCGATTCCACGGGATCTCGCGACGTAAGCTCAAGCACTTAAGATGCCGTGAAGTCTCCTGCCAAAGTGCACGTTAGTATGAGAGCATTGGAGAGAATATTGGGATTAGTACGTCGAAGCTGAATGAAATCAATGACAGTGATATCAAGAAGCATTTAACAGAGAATGCGCTTGTACAGCAGCCCGTTTGTGAGCGAAATCAAGCTGAGAAAGGCAATATAGTGACAGACAGGAGCGGGGTAAGTAGTAGGACATGTCTGTCAGACATTACGTGTGTTCGGTTCATTGATGTAAATTCGTGTATTCATCTTGTGTTGTGTCAAATTCTGCCCCTGAAGGACGTCGCCATTTTGGCGCGAAATCTGAAGCATCCCTGCTTGCACGTGATACCCCCGTACTTGTTCGACAATGTCTCGTCCTCAGGCACCAGCCACTTTCCACAGGGGGACTAGGATCAGGGGTCTCGGATGAAGTCTGGATTTTGTCGTTGTTTTTGTTATTATTCTTGTGGTCGTCCTACCCCCGAGTCCAACGACAAGATGTGCATCATTGGTAGCTTGGAATACAATAGAGAGCTCGACTTTTGTCGTTCCGAGTTTGACCTCCTGGTAGTCCCCACGGCCGGCTGTTGATATAGGAGATTTCCCTTTACACTTGATACCTAACAAGGATTGCGAAAAATATCATCTCGCTGGGGTTAAATGGACACAGTGAGTACGAGAGATAACTCGCGCCTGTCGGGGGCCCTTTTTATCACACGCGAGGATGGACTGGTGACAGCGTATGAGCGCTTGGTCTGCATGTAAAAGAGCGACGAGAGCCATTTTCTTGTACTCAAATCTATACTGTCAGATATCTTGGCAGTAGATTGCTGCGTGCAGTTTTCGCGTGTTTGAAGTCGTTCACACGGCTTGTCGTTTCTACCCTTGACACTGGCTTAGGGATGAAAGGCCCAAGTGGAGACGGGCTTCCTATCTATGATGCCGAAATAGCTAAGACTAGTGGTAAGGTAGCGGATGCTTCAGCTTCATCTGTCAAACCCAGTCCCCTAGCGACGAACTCACCTACACGACATGCTTTGACGGGGCTCATCAAACAGCGAGCATTGTAATATCACGGCACAAAGACTGATCGTTGCAACGCTGTTCATCTTTTTGGATTCGTGAATATTGAAGTCAAGCCAGAACTGGTGAATCTTGGACTGAGCATGAGCGTGTCTGTGGTTTCCTTTTTTGTTCAGTTCTTGTCGTAGAGCACAGCCGTGCGGAAGTTTTACGACCAAGAGCCACGGATTGCTCATTACTGGTATGGTAGTGCTTGAGATAGCCGTTCATATCGGTTGGACAAGTGATGGGATAATACATGCAAGCAGGGATGCTTCACAGTACGCGCCGAAATGGCGACGCCCCCGAGAGGCAGTTTTTGACACAAGACAACATGAATACACGAATGTGTATCAACGAACTGAATGCACGTAATGACCAACAATACCACACCATGTTTGATAAATTGTGCTTACTCCCTTATCATTCTTGTCTCTTATCATATTTGCATCTGGCATAAATTCATTCAGCCGATAAAAAGTTGACGGTTCAGTCGTCAGTTAACGGTATGGAAAAAGCACACAAGAGCTGGTAGGGAGCACAATGTATGTTGGGGCTGGCAGCCGTGAGCGTAGCCTGCCAGTTCTATCAGGGCATGCATTTGCAGAACATAACAATGGATACAATGTCATGCACGAATTGAAAGTTAACGGCCAAATTGCTGGCCAAATGGCCACCTTCAAACAGGAGCCAACAGGTTTGTGAATACCTGTGTTCCGCGAGGACCGTTTGGTGGCAACTCATGCCTGCCCACGAGACCATGTGTATATTTGCGTTTTGTGGGGCAGCCGAGTCCATCATTTGTGTGGAGGAATGGTCCAATTTTGGTATGGCTACGACCCCTGTGTGAGACTTAGGTCCACGCCCTGTGTTTAGTTAGCTCTCACAACAGCTGCGTCCACCATTCTGGGTGACCACCACATTGTGCATTCGCGGTAGGGGTCAGCCCTCCCACCCACTCTCTTGTTGATTCGCAACGCCACCGTCGGGTTCGTCTTCCCATGTTTCGAAGCAATCGACAAACGACGACTGTGGAAAGACGGCCTGGAATTACTCATGCCCTTGATCAGTCTCGTATCATCGTGGTTTCTGGTCGTCCGATCTTGTATAAATGCATACTGGCTGCTCAATAGTCTGTCCAATTTTCTTCATCATGCCCAGGCGCAAAGACATCGTAAAAAGAGTGCATAGTCCATGTTGCGGCCGTATCTCTTCTTGACAGTATTCAAGTTAGAAAGAATCTACGCCGCGCATTCGGCAAGTTGCCGGGCGCCGTCCTCATTCCGGAAATCCTCAAGCATGTCCAGGCTGTTCTTTGTGGCTCAAGATAGAATAACAGGCTAGGACTGAATGAAACCTGCCTACATGCTTGATCTGCGCGAACCTGGACACGATTGCAAAGAATGTACTTCCTTGGCTCAAGGGCCCACCTGAACCGCAATTCGTGAAACACATACGACCGGCGTATTTTGAAAGTTGTCTGTGGCTCCGCAGACTGATATACGGTAACGTAGAGTGAATTCAGGCGAAACTCTGGTAAAAGCATGAACAACCCGTCGATGACAATGAAGACCTCAGAGCGAGTTCTTTGTGTGTCCTAAAGCTAAGAACCTTGAAACTGTCCCCGGGTTCGAGACATTCATCGGTCTTCATCTATGACCTGAGCACCATCAACCGCTCAAGTCCTTTGCTCCTTGCGTCGCTGAACAATAGAGGGCTGTATAGTATACGCAAGAAGGACTTAGATAGCTTAGCCATTCCGCTTTGCTCCATCGGCAAGCAGCTCATAGGTGAAAGAGCAATAACGCCTTCGGAAACCGTTCTACCACCGTTGACACCGTCCCCGACTGATTGACCGACGAGAATGTATTGAACGATAGACAGTGACAGGGAAGAAACCAGTCCGCGCTATTGAGTCGCTAGAGCTGTATAACGTGAGGGCTTCGATGAGGCCTAAATGAAAGCTGAAGAGCCATTGAGCTTACATTTTTTTATTATGTTGGAATTTTCCAATCAGAGGAAACTCGTCTGGAGTCTTGATTCCTGTGACATCAGTCGTACCCTCCTCTGTCATGTGACTAGACACCACTTCTATAGTGAATCCCCATTCTAGAGCTGTATCAACACCGAAAGAAAGTCTACATTAGGACGGTGGCAAAGTGCTGCCACGCGTTGGCGGGGCACGTAACGACGAACGAACAGATTCATGCGCAGCTGATCTTTGGAACTAACGCCGTCTGAAGTGCGGTTCACTACGAGCTATTGTTAATGGCTTGAGTTAATGACGTAAGAACATGCCACCTGTTATCAAAACATTACTTTCTATGTGTGCTCTGAGCATCGGTCCGTAAACAGGAAACCCGAACCAGAAGCGGCGTTAGGGCGTTTCTAAGAGCCCGTGGCTTTTTTACTTCGCCCTCGTTCTCTCAGTTGTTGCAAAACCATTGCTCCTACGAACAAAGAGGGCGGTCACTACAAGTGAGTACTGGGAAGTTACGAGTTTTGAAAACAGATGAATGTCTTGGGTTTCATTTGCACAATGCTTGCATCTTGCCAGTCAAGACCGCCCTGATTGAGCTAGGTAGATGAAACGTTAATGCTACACCCCTGGCCGAGTTGAATGACCTTCACCAACAAAAAAGGGCAATTCATCAAGGTTTATGTGGAGATTTCAACGTTTGTTTTGACGAGCAAAAACTCCAGCGTGAGCTTTCTGTCATCATTGTAAGCATCCGTTTTAAGACTAGTGTGAGTCTAAACATTCGTGTCGTCAAGGCCAAATATATGACCAAAGCAATTTCAGCAGCGGATCTCAGCCTTGAAAACCCCAAAACTTTTGGTAGCTATCGAAAAAATTGCAAAAGGGCTATATTGTTCCAGCAAGCTCGTACTATTCTTTCTCGAGAAGAACCCGCATTTGACGAGATGGTCTTTAAATTACCGGTAGAAAGAACAGTAGACATGGCGAAATTCTTCTTGCTCTTCCGAGCTCTGGTACGATGCCGCTCTGCAGGAGAGCAGCTGATATTTGATTCACTGACTGAAGAGACGAGAGGTGAACAGTTGGCCGCCATCAGACTGCAAGCCATCAAGATGGCGAGATCTAGTTCCAATGATTCGCGTTGCGCGATCGCCCTGACTCTGCCTGGCTCTTCACGATGACTTAATCTTCAAGAGCTCGATCCTCCAATTCCCGAAACTAGCTTTGGAACATCTTTATCTCATCTGAATCAAGTCTCGTGTGATGCGGACCGATGAGAATATCATTCTATTCTGTTCATGCACAATGCATGTCTTTACTATATTTACATCATGACTGGCTACAGAGCTTGAGAGCTCGTCTTAGCGTAGTATCTACCTCAATTAACAACATTCTGGCAAAAAGAAGGAAAAAAATATGGAAGATTTATCGCTAATCGAGAGGTTCGGTTGGTATCGTCCGCCAAGCGTAATCCATTTCAAATGGTGGTAAGCGAAAAAAACAAGAAACAAAAAAAAAACCGAATGCGCCTAAGATCCGCCTTATTAACTTGGTCAATACGTCGATCAGCCGACGTAAAAAGATGGTGAGGGATAGCGCGCCAGTCTGTTGTGGGGCTCAGCAACACCTGAGACGTTGCTAGGCTGACATGGCATAGCCGCCTGAACGCATTCAAAAAGACCAGGAGGAGATGCGCCAAGAGCGTCGAATTGAGATTGGTACATGCTGGGTGTTGAGTAGAAGATACAAGCCTTGAGCTTCTATGAGATCTCCGTCTTCTTTTTCTCTTGTCCCTCCTTTACCGGCGCGCGACCGCACGAGGATCTGATACAGAAATACGCCGAGACGAATCCCCTAGCAGAGTCAAATCTTATCTCAATTAACAATCTCAAGATGCGATGCTAAGTCTCAAAAGCGCCAAACTATACACCATCGCATGGATTGCGACCCTGCCCTTGGAGAGACAGGCAGCGATGGCATTGCTCGATGAGGAGCATAGCGCGCCTGAGGATATCGAACAGCAACTAGACCAGGCAGAAGACTACGCCTGGGGCCGAGTTGGGAAGCATAATATTGTGATCGCTTCACTATCTGGCGGACTCTACGGTCCCCAAGCTGCACCAGAGACTGTGGGAAATTTGATCCGGTTGTTGCCTCATATCCAGATCGGCTTGGTGGTAGGCGTCGGGGGAGGTATCGCTCGTCCTGACGAAGGTCAGGACATCCGGCTGGGCGATGTTATTGTCAGTCAACCTGATGGGACGAGCAAGGGATTGGTTCAGTGCGATCTGAATAAGATGGGGTCGAAGAGTACCTATGAGCAGATGACAACCCCCAAAGATCCTCCTCTTGTGCTACTCCAGGCAGTGTCAAAGCTACGGGAGAAGCATGACCAAACGCCGTCTAAGATACCTGACCTACTTCGAGGAATGATGAGAGGAGATCCCCGTGGGAGCAGTGCGCAGTGTAGCTTCGTACATCCAGGCAGTGCAAGTGACAGATTGTTCAAGTCCCAACATGATCATATCGGTCATGCTGGTAACTGTGATCATTGCCATCCGTCATTGGAGGTATCAAGGGGTCAGCGAAGGTCGATGAACCCTACGATACACTACGGACTGATTGCATCTGTGAACAAGGTGATCAAAGATGCAGCAGTAAGGGACGTGATTCTGGAGGATACTGGATATCGGTGTTTATGTGTGGAGATGGAAGCTGCAGGCATAATGAGCCAGCTTCCATGCCTGGTAGTACGTGGTGTGAGTGACTATGCAGACTCGCACAAGAATGATCTGTGGCAGCCGTACGCAGCAGCTACAGCAGCAGCGTTTGTAGTGGAACTCCTGGAACATGTTCAAGCTATGTAGTTCGAAGTCATAACAGTCTTGCTTATCTATAACGTGCACAGTTGAGCAATGTGTGGTCATCCTGTGGAAAACTTGGTCGGATGAACAAGGAGGGAGAAGACCTGGATGTTGAAGGCTCGATCCTAAATACAGAAAATGGAGACCAGTCCACCGTGAGCTGGAACAAAATATGCTGATTTCGAGAAAAGACAGTTGTAGGGAAAAGCTAAAATATCCATCAACCACAGGGAGGATCACTGTATGATGCACCTATTAGGGTAAATGCAGCGCGAAATAACATCGGGCACCGCTAAATTGATTCACCGAATAAGCCCTTGAGCTGTGCCATTGCCAGTTTGATCTCGCCAGATCTCCGACCGCTTTCACTAAAAGACGGCCTAAGAAGGATCGTCCATGTTGGGCGCAGTGACTCAATTAACAGACGTTCTCTCAACAGTGGCCTTAGCTATACCGGGGGCCCAGAGTAGTGGCTGTGCGATACTCGCGAAGTCGCCTCGCGCGCCCCACTCGGTCCCCGAGGCTGACATGGCTAAGTGGACTGTCATCCAAGTCAAAGACAGGTGACTGCACCGCGGGCTGATCACACATAATGGCGGCTATAAAAACGACGTGTGTCCCAACACCTTCTTTTGCTTCTTACTTATTCTGATGTACGATTCATTCTCACATAGCACAGTCAATCCTCCTTTTCTGCCTCCGACCATTGCTTCCGGCCACAGTTTGCTAGACTGCTATATAACAGCCGCACTATGTCTCACCATTCATCCTCTGAGAGCGTCCCCAAGACAATTGAGGAGTTCCGTGGCTCCGAAAGAGTAGTAGAACGACCATGCGACGAAGTATTCCCTAACATCAAACTACAAGCTTGGACTTCGCATGGAGATGGTTGCCTGGTGATCATCCCGACGGAGAATGAAGACAAGGTCAACCTTTTTCGCGCAAAACTTCAGCAAAAGAAGCCATCAAATATCGCCCTTCAATTCTTATGTATCCGAACATCAGATGATGGTTACAGCCAATCTTTCGACGAACAAGGCAAGACATGCGCAGAGAAGCGCGTATGGAAGGTTGCGAACACTTTCAACGAAAATTATTCCGACTATTTGGAGGACAATCGGATTGGTACTGTACTTTTCGCAGTCATTGAAAGCTTTTTCCAGTTGAGTAATGTCGAAAGACCAGTCGACGCGGCCGTCATCGTTGTGCATAACGCGATGACTGGTCAAACGGAGGCAGGTGTGTCCAAAGGAGTGACTTTGCATCCCGCATTTGTGGAAGAGGCACGATCGAGAGGTTTTGTGTACGGCGATCAGGAGCGCTGCAGAACGACCGCAGGGGAGGTAGTGGCAGAGCGGATTAAAGATGTCGATAAAGCGAATTGGCAAGAACCGGCCTCTGGAAAGTCTCGATATGAGATCGTGGGGGAGCGGATCGAGGCTATGAACATTCCGTGGAACGCAAAGTAGTGTGCAATACCAAGGCTTCTCCACAAGGCTTGTTTGCCTACGATGAGACGGAAGCGAGCTGGCATCACTGCATAGAGATAGATATAAACATAGGACTCATTTACAGAGTCGATCGGAACGAGCGTCCGCTCCCAGTACGTGGAAAGGAGGATAACGGCTTATATCGGACAAAGATATGATGTTTTCGTCTGCGGCCACGACGGATGTGCGTCGGAAAGGCCTTCTGGTGAACAAAGGAAGGCGGACACTCGTTTCGCTGGACTCTGTACCACGGTTTGACAAATGCCAATTTTTGGAAATTGTAGCGCATTGGCGCAGAACTGTAAATATTGGCATATCTGGGTGACAAACATCGGCGATGTGCGATCCCTCCCCTGTCGAACCGAGCGAGATTCTTGAACTGAGCCACAGCCTCGGGCAGCCCTTTCTTTTTTCCAATAACGCCTGACCTATAAAAACTGTACTCGAAGAGAAGCGGTCACTAGCTATCTTCGGGCACAAGGCAGGCCAAGAGAGGGGGCCGAAGGGGGGGGGGCGTCGCATTGCCCGCATCGAGGTTTGCTGCGAGGCAGAATCGACCGACCAGCCCCAGGTATCTGGTAGGGTAGGCTCAAGGGTCATGAAAAGATAAAGTTCTACGTCGCATGTCGGTCTTTAAGCGCATGAAGACGAGTTCTTTCCGCCTCTCGACTGATGGTGGCTTTTGTCTGACTAGTGCTAGCCCACAGCACGATCGTCAACCTAGTTAGAACCGATATGTCCATTGTCGAGTGAGTCCTCGGTTCACACGCGCCTGATCTACCTCCTAGACTAGGTATCAGCAGTGGACAACATTATAACTCCGTCGCCCTCCGTTACTACCGCTCCCATAATCTCTGCCAAATTAGTGCATCAAACACACGGTTCTGGAGCAGACCCGCGACGGTATACCGTGATCCTTACATACATGTCCATTGTGTCTTCCAAGTCACTGTCGCTATCCGGGCTTTAAGGAAAAGAGGCGTCGCGGGTTTGCGAGACATTAGAAGCTCGACTCTTGGTCGTCAAGAGGCCGATCGGACTTCTTGTCCTTCTTGCGGTAGTAATAAGCTTGAAGACCTTGCACGCTACGCGGCGGATCATCCCCAAATTTGTCAGTAAACCCCTCTCGAATATCCTTCCATCTCATCTTCTTCACTTCAACGGCGTCTAGGATCCAGTCACCCTCTGCTTTCGTATATTGCTGATTTATATGACGGCTCTTGCTTTTCACCACCTGGCCTGATGAACGGCCTGTGGCCGTCAGGTGTCTGTTGTGTAGGGTGTCGTGCGTGAAAGGCTCAAGAGCAAACGGGTTGCGACGGTCCTCATGAGGTGGGGACGGAGGGGGAGTCCAGGGATGCACTGGTCCATGTTGTTCTGCCAAAGCCGCTACTGCTTGGTCAAATTCTCTCAAGCTAGGGAGCCTTACAGCCTGCTGCTCCTGAGGTACGGGAAGGCTGCATGGGTTTGGAACGCTCACAGACTCTTCGATAATATCAGCTTGATCTTTGCGACAAAGCGCTAAGGCTTGTCCGACGGAGAAGAAATGCAAACTTACCGCCATTTTTCATTGCAGACTCTCTAGATGTTAGAACTGCGGGCATCTGGCAAATAGCAATATGTTGATTTATATGTGATGCGCTTGCGTACTCCCCCGAAGATAACTTCGAACGTCCTTTTATCTCGAGGGATAAGTGGGATGAGTCGGCAACCATGTTGCTAAGGGCGTGGCAAAGATACAGATGCCCTAGCGTATGTATGTTGGTTCTTTTCTCAGATTGAAGTCCAGTCGTCGTGTTCTGGAAATAAAGGTTGTGAGACGACTTAATGACTGTTTAATGGTTTGAGCGGTTGACTGACTGGGTGCACAGTCGTGGGCGCCTATTGCCAACCCCGCCTAGTTGACCCTTATCGACCCAGAAAGGGCAATGACAGGATTGGTGATTTAGTCTGCCCAAGTCGGCCGAAGCAAGCACTGCGAATTCTTCTTGCTTTCATTTAGGTCGATCCTATATGCAGTGAATCTCAGATCCAGCGACATACCAATTCGTTTTGTTCGTCTTCTCCTGTCACTGATTGGTAGAGAACCTATTGCTGGCGGGCTAAACATGGCCTTGATCTTAGCATTTGGTTTATCACCCGTAGGCGAGACAAACCCTGCCATGCTGCATTTGTGGCTCATCGCACCTGCGTGATCGTCCAAGTGCGTCTCTATCATAGCAGTACCTTCGACTTCAGGCAATATAACTGAAACTAACGTAGATCGACACGACACATTGGTCGGCAAGTCTAGATAGCGATCCGCTGGTGACGTCTGGGTGGAACAGGGTAGAACCAACTATGGATGCCACCCGCACACTTTCGAGCCCAAGATTCAGTTCCGCAGAGGGGCATTGTAGTTTTTTTTTACGGAGGACATACATACAAACGTCTCCAAGCTCCTTAGAGGGATATCGTAGGTCCATGCTTCATTTCTAAGGTTACTCGATTGATCCAGCAGAAACGTTAGAGAAGATACATGACAAACTATAAAAGCTCAGTTCCTTTCACCATTGGATAACACACTACAGTTATCTGATACGAACAAGTGCCTACTTTTAATATAGCAAGCATGACGCCGAGTCAAGAACAGCTGAAAGGTCATGACAATCTTCGCAGCTCAGTCGATATCTAAAGAGCGGCATCTCTCGATTCCAAAAGTATCTGCTTAATCACACTTGAACCCCTTGAGCGTACTTCGGGTCTGGTGTCTTATCAGAGCAAATGAACCCTTTACTTTGACTATCGAAATAAGTCAATGAATAAAGCAGTATGGAGACTGGACCTAAAAGTCCGTTGTATATGAACGCTGGTGTTATGGGATTGTTCGGAACGTGCGTCCGTCTTCTACTATCAACCACAAAAAGATTGTATCGCAGAAACCCCACGGTTGTCCGCGAAACGCGGCTTTCTTCGCCCAAAGTAGACAGTTGTCCTCATTCTCTTAACACGAGGAGCGACCAGTCAGGAAGACAGACCGTATAAACGAAATGTCTGATGGGAGGACCATGGGAGATACGACGACACGTGCCGAGTTCTGTAGGAAACTTGTACCTTAGACCTTTATCACCTCTTTCATCATCGTAACATCCATGATGACCACTGTCGTTCTTGGTTCCATCATTTCTGCCGGACAAATGAGCTATCGAGTTCTGGGACTGCTATGATCGAGTCTATAGGTCAGTAGGTTTCCAGCAAGTCAAGTAAGAATCAATTCCCATGGGCCTTCGCTCCTACCTCTTCCTAAGCCATGCTAGCTACGCGTTTGACACATGGTGGCCTTTACTTCCAAAAGATCTAAAACACAGTCTTGCGGCCTTAAAGCCGAGTTTCCGAAAGTCATGTAGATTCAGTCATCGAACCTGCTGGGAGACGTCGGCCAGCCAAACTCAGCTCTTTTCGTCCAGAACAACCCGCTATCGTCTTAGTCTATACGCGAGAAGCGAATACTTATCTCGATAGGCCTCATTTATATGATTGTCTTGTTGCGAACGCACATTTGTTAGTCCAACCTAAAACTTTCGTTCCATATGGATTTTGTAGTGCCGGTCGCCTTTCTCTTTTGATTTTTATCTGTCTGAGGTGGCCGGATTGCCCTTAGATCTGTTACAGACGCAAAATCTCGCGGATCAGGGCCCACCTACTCCCACATTCAGGATATCAGAAAGTTTTCGAAAGTAACATGGCCTGGATTGAAATTCGATGAACTTTCGACAGTGTAGTGAGAGCATACGGCACTGTGCGGTAGAGACTTGACGACCGGGTTGTACATCGCATCAAGAATTTTGATCGTGCTACCGAAAGCTGATTCGAATGGTCTAAATTGGTCAGGAGTCAACAAACAAGTACAAAAGATCGATACCTCTGTGCCTGTATGCCGCTGTACTAATGCCTGCGACCTTCCCCTCAGTCTCTCAGGTCAGTGATCTTATCACACAGAATTGTTCCATCTTCTTCTATTATTCTCACCATGCGTTTCACTCTGCTCCTTAGTCTTAGTGTCGCTGCTGTTGTCACCGCAGCCAAATCGCGTAATATTCTCTACTATAACCAGTAAGCCTATTCGGCCCCCGTTCATCACTTGCTCGGGAACTGATGACTGCGAAGATGGCATTCCGCAGACTTGCCACCCCAGTCCCTCACTCGCACCGTCACCCACGTCATGATGTCGTTCGCCAGCTCGTCCCTTTTTGCAGCTCAGCCTGCAGGCAAGTATGAGCCTTTCCAGCCACTTAGTCAAGTCAGAGGTTTCTTTGATCATGAAGTGAAGGTCTGTCTATCCATAGGCGGCTGGGGCGACAACTCTGGGTTCGATGAGGGTGTCAAGACTAGTTCAAGTCGTGAGGACTTTGCCAAAAACATTGCTTCCACAGTCGACATGCTAGGTTTTGATTGTGTCGGTGCGTATTCCGATAGGCAAATCTACTGGGATGGCTAACTTACCACCTTCAGACATCGAGTGGAAATATCCTGGTGGCAATGGGCAAGACTACAAACAGGTCCCGAATTCCAAAAAGACATCCCAGATTGAGGCCTTCCCGAAACTCCTCAAGGAGATAAAGAAGCTCATCGGGAAGAAAGAGCTTTCGATAGCGGTTCCTGGTCTCGAGCGTGACATGATCGCCTATGTTACTAGAGAAATTCCTCAGATCAACGAATGCGTTGATTTTGTCAATGTACTCTCTCAATCCTATTACGATATCCTGCGCATTTGCACGATCTTGCTAACCCTAGAAGGTTATGGCGTACGATCTCATGAACCGCCGAGATCATCACACTACCCATCACGCCTCAATACAGGGTGCCGCATCTGCGATCGACAAATACATCTCCCTGGGATTTCCTGTCTCCAAGCTGGTCGTTGGCGTTCCCTTCTACGCTAAGTGGTTCATCACCAAGAAGGGCTACACCTGCACTCAACCTATAGGTTGTCCTGTCGAGTCTCTCGAGAACCCCAAAAATGGTAATGACACTGGAAAGTCTGGGTCTGTGACCTTTGAAGCAGCCAGTTTCGCTGGGCCACCTACCAAACTGATGACCTCTCCCGACAATACTTGCGGTGTAGGCACAATCTTCGAATGTACCGAAAGCTCTTGCTGCGGAGATTCTGGGTGGTGGTAAGTACTTTTTGCTGTTAGGCCAGAGACTGTGGCTGATAAGTTGTAGTGGTTCAACCTCGGCACACTGTGGCAATGGTTGCCAATTCTCCTATGGAAAATGCGATGGCGTTAATATTTCGCGCTCATTCCACAAGGCTCTCAAGGATGGCTATACCGATAAGAAGAACGGTGGACAGTGGTACTGGGATCCAGAGACACGTGTATTCTGGTCGTGGGACACCCCAGAACTCATACTCAAGAAGATTTCCTTCCTAGCCGATACTCGCGGCGTAACGAGTGTCATGGCTTGGGCGCTCGCGCTGGACAGCAATGACTGGAACCGTCTTGATGCCATGCAGAGGGGCTTCGCTGCTGCCAATGCTTGAATGAAGCAGCACTCAAGCAGCGGTAGGCCTGGGCCAGTATTTTGTCAGCGTTTTCTTTTGCATCCCATGTCCCGCTCCATGTCAAATCTTCTCCTATTCGACCGACTGTAGGTCTTCAGGGACGTTAGTAGCGTAAGAGCCAAGAGCAATCCACGTACTGGATGTGCGTCATCAGCTGGGGCTTTTGAAACAGCAGGATGGCCCCAGAGTCTGCGCTGCTACCATTCAAACGGTTTTCATGTCCTTGCAGGACAGTACTGGTGTCGATAACAGTACTGAGCGCAGTTCTAGGGTTCCCGCCAGTTGAGAGCCAGATATGAAACGGTAGTAGTTGCCAGTGGCTGGATAGGAGGGCTGTCGCGGCGACAAAAAGTAACCGTTCTAGAACAGACCGAGTAAGCCCGTCACACAAGAGGCAACAGTCGACACTGCATGCAAAGGAGAATCCAGGAGTGATGGTTTGCTTACGCTGGGTTCCCACTTTTCTCCCTCAATACTGTCGTTTATCGCTCGGAGCAGGATAGAATGCCCACCATTCCACAATTCACAATTCCTTTGCGTTGGGGTAAGCCTTTTTGTTGCGCCGTGCTGTACGCTGGTTGGTCTATGGTCGACCGGTCGGTATGGTGCCATCCGCCTCTCAGTCAGGCCCTGTTTAATTCGGCATCGTACATGTGCGACTTTCTCTTGTCGCCGACATCCTGTTGGTAAGTCATTTGAATAGGGACTTGTAGGTACACTTATCTACTTTATAGGCGGGTATGATATCTGTTCTAGGCAGTGAAAACTGCCTGCTCATAAGCCATTTTCAGCTTATAGATAAGTGGACCTTTCCAGGAACTATTCAGTATACCGACTAGTCCTCAAGCGGAGCCGCTCTTAACAGTGGGGGGCCAGCCCTGTCGTCACTTACTGTAAGCTCCAGAGGTGCATGAGTTTACCACCCATCAAACAAACCTTCTTTCCACACAGGGACGCTTGTAAGAGTTTAGCCACAACCTATCCATATTTTGTACAGTATTAGGCCCTAGCGACGACCAAATCAAACACGGCTCTCGAAGTGCTCTAGCCTGACATGCTTCAGATCTGTGAATAGCTTCGCTGGAAAAGATTTGATCGTTCGAATGCAGTCAACACCATAGCTTGAAAGTTCTTCTAGGCGGACTTATCAAGCAGGGTAAACTTGATGGAATGGAAAGCCTGGGAAAGGCCGATCGTGAGCTGGTAAGTTCGTTCCTGCAGACGTTCGATTACGAAGTAAGCTTTGCTCATACCTGGAAACTAGCTACAAATGGCTGTAAAGTCGTGTCAAGGCCCAAAGGAGGACGCTGTGCTTCATGGACTTTGCAGAAATCATACGTACTAATCTTGGGCACGACTGAAAATGAGTCGTTCCGATGGAGGGCGACGATGCCGCCTAAGGGGTCAAGATACCAGTCCCAACACCAACGCTCCCTATCCACTAGGATTTCTAGACGGACAAGTGGTCTGCCAGTTTTCGACGAAATCTTGATCACATTAGTGGGCGGCTCTCGGCTCGTTTCCATGGATAGGTTGGAGAGGTATGTTACGATGAAGCGGTCGAGCCAGAGGTCAGACTTAAAATCGTCCCACTCCTCTGCCTCGCATCTTCCCACGTCGCATATATCTCTGATGCATTTGCAGACCGTGTGGGCGTGGTCGATCTCTTGTCCTTCTGGAGTGACGATCATAAAGTCGAGTTGGCCAGTAATGGTATCGATGACTACTGTTCCGTCAGAAACGCTCATCCAGGCTGCGTACTGCCTGATGCGATCAACTGCTCTTGCGTCAAAAGACCGTTTTTCGATCGGCAAGATGTCTAATTCAACCAATCTGGCCTCCACATGATTCTCCAGATCGTGGCCGTAATGCTTATCCTCCGTTACAGGGTAGTTGCCCACGCACTCGAACGTTTTTAAATCCCATATTTTGAGTAAACCCTCGCAAGAATTGTATGTCAGGAGTCTTGTGGGCTCGAGAATCTTGCAACGGGCGTCTCGGCCCCGAAAGCTTGCCTCAATGATTTCTCCGAGCTTGCGCTCCCCGCGAGGATCCCATGTTTCCCAACTTCATACCGTCGTGGCCACCTTTATTGAAGGTGACATGAACAAGGCAAGGATCCAAAACCTCCCAGCGGCCAATACTTGCTTGCGTCACAGCTGGACTGGGTAATGTTTCGAGGCGCTTGACTAGTGACCAGTCTGCGACATTACGGACAACATGACTCTTGGTCTCTCGTCCAAAACAGTACGCGTCGTTGGCGTAAATATTATAATCGTCCGGACGTGCTGCTATCGTATCCCGTTCCATCGACTGTGGATATCCATCTCTGAAAACATAAAGATCGCCCAGCCCACAGCCATTATGCATGTGTCCATATCGAGGTTGCCTTTCCCGAAATAGCAAAGCTTTACCTGGTCGGCGTCGGGATGGATAGTCGCGATATAGAAGCCAGTCTCAGGAGTACCCCTCACTTTCAATCGTCTTGTTCGTGATGGAGCCCCACTCACATGGAAGAAATTTCTGCCTCCACTCATCTAAACAAATGTGTCAATAACCCATTCACATGAACAGGGGTTATACAAACACTGATCCAGATCTACCAAACCTGCCTCTCGCTTCTTGGTATCATAGCGATACTCAAGGCCGATTCCCTATCGCTTGATACCTTTCTCATCAATTGAATCTCAGTCCTGGCCCATGCCTTGAGTCTATGAATGCTAACGAGTTCTTCATCTCAAATGAGTCAATACCGACAGAGTTGTCTTCATTCGCCATTAGTATGACTTCTACAGCCCAATATGCAGCCTCCGGGAATCCCAGCACATTTATTTGTTCAAGGTGCAATGTAGTCAAACCAGCGGTTCATTGTAGCTTTATGCAAGTCTATTTCTAGCAAGTACCGGAGAGCTGCCTGCTAAAGAACCCCGTCATCAATGGATCCAATACCCAGTACCTATTGGCTTCCAGCTTTATTTGAGGCTCAAAGGAAGTGAGTTACAGTTTGCCATTGAAGGACTCCCTGTTGTAACTAGGCCGGCTAGGTTCAACCCAAGGCTGGATCCTTCACAAAATAGTTTTGATGCCTCTGGTCAGTATGTGGGAAAACCAAGTCTACAGGGACCGAGCCCGAAATAATTGGACAGGGCAATCAAGCTCAAGGAGTGAAAAATTTAGAGTCCAGCGATGTATGAAACTGTTCATGGTTTCTTACTGAGCCCCCCTGACTTGAAAGAGCTACCCCAATCTGTCAGATCTAGCGACTCCAGGCACAGGCCTGCGAGGGATGGCAGGTGAGTTTTAGTCAACGTGGTATAACTAAACCTGCAAATCGAGGCTCCAGAATCATGAGTTCCCCAACTCCGACTGCGAAGTTTGAGTGCGGCCGTAACACAAAATTATTCGGGAAACTCTTTACGCACCACCTTCACTGCAGCAAGCAATAAAGCGTAGCCACAAAATCTACTATATAAGCTCGCAGTTCAGGTCGAGGGTGAGACGATTCCACAGCTTAGCATTATGTAGTATCGGTTAAAGGCGAATCTATGGTGGTTGCTTAGTGCGACTGACACACCATTCATTGAACACGCCCTCTCCTTCCTTCCCTGGATGCATACCTGCGTCATGTCACATGCAGAAGGATACGTGATGAAGCCCTATACCTCCATCGCCTCTGCAGTCAACCTATTCAGGAAGTCGATCATCGTAGGAAATAGTGATATCTATCCCAGCCGAGGCGATAAAGCTTTTGTACGCCATTCCAGGTATAAAAAGTCGAAAATCCTAGCCTTAGGTTTGAGAGTGATCAGCAAGCAATCATCGAACATCAAAACGTTGCCCTGATATTCAAAGTAGGCAAATATCCTTTCCTCTCCAAAGTCCAAAAGGTTAACTAGACTCACGCTGACTCTATGCTTGAGTTTTACAAGATGGCCGACCAGATCAGGATCCCTACCGACAAAGAGGAGGATCAAATGGTAAAACAGGCAAACTCCAGCAAAGAAAAGCGACAGAAGACTGAGAAGGAAAGAATCGAAAGGGAGCGCAAAGAAGCTCTGAACAAGCTTACAGGCAACAAAGGAAGCAAATGACGGACGATGGCAGGGGCAAGCGGATGCCAGATTGTAGACCAGCTCGACTTCCATAGTTGTTATGTTGGCGACAACCGATAGAAAACAACAAATACGAAAGACGAGAGAGTACAAAAGCAGGGAAAAAGTAAAATGAAAGGGTAGAACGACATATCAATATAACGTAGGTAGCACCCTGGTTTATGCTGCTTCTCAAAAACAACCATGATCGTGCATGCCGTGACGAATGCCTGTAAAGAGTCAATACTAAAGTTACAAATGTACAACAACAACAACAACAACAACAGCAACAGTATAATACAGTAGGCCTGAGGCGAGCATGGAAACTCCAATCAATCGAGGCTCCGAGATTTGTAAGACCATTCTTGACTAACTGCTCGCCAAGCATGTCTGATTCACTTCTGCTCATCTGTAACCTAAACACAGGTATAAGTTTTGTTTCACTTGCGATTAGTCACGTGTTGTTCGGCGCTCGAATTCTGGCCAATGGCTCTCCGCTGAATGGCATGACTCAAGTCAGTAAATAAATAGATAAACAAACAAGTAAATAGACGCGCTAAAATTAAATCCCAGTTCTGACTACCTTTCATACTCCCCATTTCATCCTAACAATTCATCATGGCTTCACTCGCCATCGACTATGATGCCTTGTTTTACATTGAAGGGAGCGATATATACCGCGACTGGGATAACAACTTCACGGCGGAACACATGCGCGATCTGGAACTTTTCATCGCTGATCGCATCAGCGACCGCGGTCCATCAAAGTTTGTCACGAATGAATTGGCTGTAGGATCATACAACAGAGTGCTTCGTTTCAGCTTCGAATCTTGTGGCAATGACGTTGCTCTCAAGTTCCCGAAGCCTGGGCACACGGCTGCCAGTCTCGCTCAAGAGAAGATAACAAATGAAGCCACTTGGATGCAATTTCTCAAGGAAAACACGGCTCTCCCCATTCCCCATGTGTATGATTACAGCACGGATGTTGACAGCGGACCACTCAAACTTCCTTACATCCTGATGGACTGGGTTTCAGGCGACAATCTTCGCGACTTCCTGGCAGGCAAGCCTCCTGATGATCTACGGTCTGGAATCTATCGGCAGATGGCTTTCTACTATATCGAGCTCTATCGCCTACGTTTTGAGCGTATTGGATCCATCACTAAGGATGAGACGACGGGAAAATGGGCCGTTACAAAGCGCCCTCTTACACAGGACATGCACCAGTTCGCTATAGGTATTCACGATTTCCCAACAAAAGCCTGGCCTACTGGGCCGCTGCAGAGTAACAAATCGTATTTCGACTTTGTCAACTCGCAACACACGGTCCAGCTCTGGCACTTGCGTAACATCAACGCCAGTGACGCAGAGCAAGACGGGGACGGTGAACTTACTGCGGCTGAAAGACTTAAGAAGAGCTCCGAGACTGCACGACGCCGTTATGTAGCCCGGCATGGCATCAGACAGCTCACCGATCATTTCTGCGCAACAGACGATGACGCCGAGACTTTTCGTGCATTCAATCCAGACTTGGATCCCCGAAATCTCCTCGTTGACCCTGAGACGGGCGACATCACAGGACTTATTGATTTTGAGTTCACCAATTCCATGCCGTCCCAGTTTGCTCGCGATCCGCCGCTGTGGCTCCTCGTCATACTGCCGGAGAACTGCCTCGACAAAGGCTTCTTCCCTTGGTTTCTGCAACAGTACCGCCCTGTACTTGATCAATTCTTAGATGCCATGAGAGTTGTAGAGCAGCAGCTAGGGTACCTACCTGGGGAGACGCGGCTATCGACTCATATGCTTGACTCGTGGAAAACAGACCGCGTCTGGTTCAACTATGCGATGACACATACCGAACATGTTGATTCCATCTACTGGGACGTACTTCATAAGCACCATCCTGCGGGGGTTATACCTGAACTACCTGATCTGCTGCAGATGGATATGGAGAAATATGTAGAACATACGAAAAATCAGCTCGACAAGTATGAGAATGCGTGGACCAAGTATATTGCCCTTCAGCGGGCCTGACAATGGAGAACAAGGATGCTTTCTAGTAGTCGAACGCGGCTTAGGTCTTAAAGTACACTGCTACTACTTTTATTGAGTTGAGCTCCACCCAAAATGGGCAATATCGAGTTCAGGAAAACCGATCTAAAATCCTATCCAAGATGGAAACCCAGAGGCTTGAGTCCAGGGTCAGACCTGAATCTTGGTACCTGAATTTGGTGAAGAGGACGCAGAATTGAACACTTCGTGGTCGTTCGAGATAGAGAGTGGAGTGAGGGCGCCATGTAATAGGGAGTCGAGATGACTTCACGTGGTAGCTAGTTTATATCGAAGTGGGCACGACCAGTGTAGATAGGCATACAACAATATAGTCATATGAAACGAGTATCTGCAAGGAGTTGGGCAAACGTAGAGTGATCTTGTTTTCCAATTGCCCATCCTAAATGATGTATGGCGACGCAAATCTGACGAAGTGCGCACGAGTGGAGATAACTTCACCCAAGCGAACTAGAGTGAGCGTGGATCGTGTGAGCCTGGTTGGTGTTATTCTGTAGCAGGAAACCGAACTAGCAAACTGTGTGGCTGAGGCCCAAACGCCCAACTAAGCGGGTAGCAATGTATGCCTCCTGTTATCCAAGTGAGACAGGATTGCTTTCAATATGGAGACGGACTGAGTGACCCTTGTCAACTCAACTTGTTGATATCCTACACCTAATGCACACACAAACACCTCCCAACAAAGTACCTACACCGATGTGGATTCTAGATTACATGGTAGGACTGGGAGCAGTTCTCAAACGCAGCTAAAGTTAGCAAGGCCACTGACGTCAACACGAGGAGGATCATCTTTACTGCTACTGCCGTTTGTTCCGTCTTCTTGCTTATGGCTACATCTAGCTTTTCATTAGCTTTTCTTCCAGTCCATCTCCAACACCTGCTAGTTCCCAAACATCACTGCAGTCTACTTAGACTATGCTCATGCTCTTTTCTTTTCTTCCGATCGAGCGCCCGAGCCTGGGCGTGACCGTTTGCTCTGCGAAAGAGACTACCCACCTTTTGGTGACAGCCATCTTGTCTCTCTGCTGCCTATTCCCTGCGTACATACAGATACTATAGAGAGTCACTGTTGCTATTGAGATTATTGAATAACCAGTGACAAGCAGGGAAGCGACATAAACATCGCAGGATCAACAGCGTGGCTTACTTAGCTTCCAATTTGATCCTCATTTCACCTTGTTTCTCTTGTTCCTGCTATCCTTTCCAAACTAAGGTAACTAGACTACCTGAGGATACCCAGTCATTCTACATGGTCAATTGTATACTTGTTTTGCCGGGTTACTTCCTTTCGCTTTCTTGTTGCGCCTCATCTGACGACATATTTGTGACCTTCCTCGGGCAAGCAAGTATCCGAATCTAACTACTGCTGAGGCAGCTACAAAGCCCAGTACCAGCTCAACAATTTTGGCGCAAGTAGGTACTGTTGGAGATGAGTGGATACGGAGGACACGAAACAAAGAACAAGGGTGAAAACTTTTCTCTCGTCGATCTAGGGCAATGGGAACGAAGAAAGAAAGCAAGGCGGTCGCAATACCGATACACGCACGTTGACGTGCATCTAGAGCCATGCCCTTGATGAGCCTCGTCTCCAGGACTTACATTGTCTAGACAGGTTGGAAAGATTATATCAACAACTGACCTCCACCGCTTCAGGTTTAAAGTTGTCTTGGTACTCCGGCAACAAAGGCGGTCTCAGTCGTTACCTGGGGAGCTGTTTCCGTTGGTTTCCGTTGTAATTTATCGTTGTCATTGTCAATGTCGCCGCCGTTACCTTCCTTCCGTCCTTTTCTTCTCCTCCCGATCGTCTTTTCCTTGTCTCGACTACAGAACGCATTTGCTTCTTGCTCCCAACTCCTACTCAACTTCGAAATAGGGGCCTTCAGCGCCACTTTGCCTTGGTCTGTAATTGCCACGACAGCATCAACAGTCCTTCGGCTCCTGATCATATCCAGCTCCACCTGCCTTCAAATATAGGCTCCGCTCGACCAACACATTCAAACAAACGCCTCCCTCCAACGAAGCTTTGTTCTTTTACTTCTCTTGTTGCTATCGCTTTTGACACCTCCAGCACATCTACAGCCTACGTCGCGACCTTGACTTGATCCAATCGAACTCCACGTCCTGTCTCATACCGCCAGACAACAGCCCATTCCGTCTTGTCTTGTAGTTCTGAACTCGCTGCCCCCCACCCCCCCCCCTTTGATCATAGGAAAGGCCGGCTGACGCACACACTTTAGAAGCGAGAACCCCTCAGCACAAGTCACTAGCGACTCCCCTTCTGAAACCGTCATCATGGCATCTTTCATGTCTGGGCCTGTCATTGACCCAAGCCTGAGCGTTGAAACAGCTCATGAAGCCGCCAGATGTGTCGGTCGTGTGGCAG
>JABEXW010000144.1:0-10718 GCA_013266185.1 Fusarium sarcochroum | reverse complement strand
CCACCGGAACTGCGCAGATCTTGATATGTACCCGGTCGGCTCCTCAAGATCAAGTCGTTTTGTCTTGTCTGGGGCGGGAGGGGGCGGGGGTTGAAGACTACTGACCTCTTATCGCTGACCAGCCAAAAGTCCACCCCGCTAGAACATGCTCGGGCTCAAATACAGTGGAGTGCATAGTGGCTTTCCCCTCCATCCAAACACCCCGAGTCACTGACGGGAGGTGGGGTGTAAAGTGATACTCCGGGCTGCCTTACACCAGACATGGGTTGAATGCCATTGCTCATCCGGCCAGCTCCCTTTGAGCTCTCAACGATCTCTTCTTTCACTTTGCAACTTACAGTGAATGACTACACGATACAAGCATCAAACAAGCGTCTGACGATTTTCTTGATTTCCAACTCTACAACGATCTTTCTTTCTATCTTCTCCTATCATCTTCATCTTAACTTATAGACTACGGCGACGAAGCTGGTCTACGCCGCTACTCAACAATCTCGAGCACCCCGCCGTTCTTTCGCGATATTTACTTAGCATACCTTGACCAATACTGGGCTGTCCTTTGCCTGGTTTTGCCTATTCGACAGTGGTACTTCAGTTGCTGCTGCTAATCGACCCCCGATCTGTGCGAGTCGCATCCTCTGGCGTCATTGCTTGACACTGTACGCGACATAGGGACACAGACTTCGAACCTAGACAAGTGCCGGCGTCACTTTCGACTGCGAAAGAATCGACTTGACGCCTCTTTTCTGGAAACCTTGCTCTGCAGAAACGCGAGCACTTTAGGGGTAGGAAACTGCTCCGACACTTGTCCAAATCAGTTGAATGCCTTGTATGTTGTACCTCTTTACCACTACCTCCGCCTCTACCCCTCCATCAGCCAGTTGGAGCCTTTGGTCCTCAGAACCACCTGCGCAACCCGCGCTCCCTTTTAACAACCCGGAGAGCTGACCATGACCATTTCGACAGCCTCCAAGAAGGACAGGAAACATGCCAGAGAAAGTGGCGGCATCGCCGCGGCCGTGACAAAGCAAACAGCTGGAAAGTTCGCGTGAGTCCCCCTCTGTCCGCATGACTCCTCCATCACCACTTAAGTACCTAGCTGACCCGCAGTCACATAGCAGTAGCAACAACGGCAATAATACCAATAAAGACACCAACACCAATACTAGTGGAGACAGCAACCAAAGCAAGAGCTCTTCTACTTCGGTCGCTTCCACGCCCCCGGTCGACACGCCAGAGATCAAGCCTTCCTCCGGCTCTGACAATGTCAACCCCGCCGTCTCCCCTATGCTGGCTGCTTTGTCCACAACTCCAGCTTCCGTGAGCACAGCACCGAGTATGAATAACGAGTGGATGAGGAGCGGCATGGCCGGTTCCCCAGGAAACTTGATCAGCATCATGGGTGATTCACCTCCAACCCAGCCGTCTTCGTATGAGGATCAAGGTCGACTGCATCACGGATGGGCTACCCAGCGCCCTTACATGAGCCCCTCGCCTGCATCTCTATCACCGCCCAACCATAGTCGACGTCCTTTGAGCTTCCAAATGGATGCCCATTATCAATCTCCAGAAACTCCACCGTTGAGCGCTCCCTATCGTCGGAGTTCAATCGCCTCTCCTTTTCCTGGCTCGAGAATGGGAAGCCAGCCGCCGCTCCCTCATCAACACCAGGCACACTTTTATGGCGTCCCAGATATTGACCTTAACGCAACGAACAAATCGGGCATGAAAGCCGGTGAACGTGGTTATTTCTTTGGTTTCGACAAGCTCCCTGAGTGTCCTGACTTTCCAGTTGGTCCAAGCAACGTCGTCATTGCGGGATATGAAGGTGGTTTGGACGTGTACGCTGTCGGCAAGAGGGGCCTCGAGCCTGTTGCCAGCTTGAAGGGACTACGAGGAGGGGTTCATTATGCCAAGATCCTTCCATGGACGCTTGACAATAATAGCAAATCACTCTTCCCTCTTGTGGCGGTAGTGCTACATGGGCCTGTCCTACCTTCAGCTGCACCCGGACCAGAAGAAGGAGCAAGTCCTAGACCTGATGGCGCCGCGAGTCCCAGATCAGTTTTCACCCAGCAGGAGGGTTTTCAAGGGCGACGTACCATTGACGCCTATCAGACTTCTGTCGAAATCTACTCACTCAAGACAAATCAACCCGTCGATGTGCTTCTCCAGGCGCCAAAGATTCCTATCAACCCTGAAATCTCCGTCACAAATCCTATTTTCAGACCCCCTCCACCCAGCGGTTCCTTTACAATTCAAGCAGATTCAGGCACACTTGCGGTGTGCTCTGGTATTACTGGTGAATGCTGGGTGTATTTGCAACTCTTGGAAGATCAAAACGGCCATATATTTACATGTGTCGGTAAAATCTGGACAAGTCTTCAGCAAAGCACTCGTGGTGAAGTGCCGGAGGAGGCTGATAAGACACGGTCCTCAACCGCAACTCCACGCCCGAGTCCGCAAACCCCGATCCTTGCAATCAGTGGAAAATGGATTTCCTATTGTCCTTCAACTCCGTCCTCTCAGGTTTCGCTCAGAGCCCATGTACCACTGCCCATCTTGGGCAAGGCGCCTGGGCTCGCCACTGTTACGCCGCCGCAGCTCCCTACAACGTCTGCATCGGTAGATTTGCCCATATCTGATAGTGTCGTTAACAAGATCATGCGTGAGACAACTCAAGAGCTCATTCAAGGTGCCAAGTGGGTTGGCCAGCAAGGTTGGCAGGCTTGGAATTCGTACTGGAATAAGCCAACAAACCCTCAACTACAGACTCAACAAGCTCGCTCACCTCCCCAGGGTTGGGCTGGTACTCGGTCTCCTCGTGGCGATCCAACTCAATTTCCTCCTACCCATGGCTCAGCTGGTCAGGCGGTAGCTAAGGAACCGGGACTCGTATCAATCATCGATGCCGAGACACTTCCAGCTTCGTCTTCTATCCATCCGATCACTACGTTCGCGCCACCTCTGGGATGTAGTTTTCTTTCGTTCTCTCCATCTTCCCTGGCCCTGTTTACGGCCAGCAGCAAAGGCGATGTGCAGACAGTCTGGGATCTCTTACGTATTCAACATACCAGATCATCCCCGCTCCAGGCCACGGTTGCGCCAAACACGAGCACAGGACCTCAGGTTCGTCAGATCGCCCAGTTCTCAAGAATGACTGTCGCACGCATCGTCGATGTTGCTTGGACGCAGGCGCAAGGCGAACGATTAGCCATGGTGACGGAGCGTGGCACCGTTCATCTTCTTGATATGCCCTCAAGTGCGTTCATGTGGCCTGCACCTCGCCGCCGTCAAGCCGTTCAGGAGAGTGGCACAGCAACACCAGAGCAACCAAACACTGCTGTTTCATTAGCAACGGGCGCCTTTGGTGCAGCATACCAGGCTGCGAAACCTTTTGTATCACGACCCCGCCGCAGCAGCGCCAATGTACCTAACGCAGGGAACACCCTCAAAGACTCGGCGGCTATGGGAGGGCGAGTTATTGCTGCTAGCATCAGCAGTTCGCTTGGCAAGACGGGAACTGCGATCAACCAGCTTCGACATACCGGTGAGAACCGAGTTTCGTTGCCGCTCAATTCGAGTCTCCCGTCGGCGTCTTGCGTTACTTGGGTCAGGAGCAGGAGGCATCAAGGACTATTCGTGGTTGGAGACGGTCTGGTACGGGCATTCTCCTGTAGGACTCGTCGGTCTAGTGTGCAGGCTGGCAGGAGAGTGACACGCGCCAGCAGATATCACGATCACAACGTGCCGATTTTACCCAGCGACTTGGTTGCCCCAGCTGCGCGACAGATGGTGGATTTGGGTGCCCAAGAAGAGATCCTCGATCTCTCGGATCGGGATATGGATGCTGGAAACACGTTGACACTCAATGCACGACCCCGTGTGGTGTCAGCAGACCACAGTATGGAGTTGTCGATCCCACAGGCTGAGATAGAGTCTAGTGCGCCCTACCAGCCTTTTCATACGGACCGACGGGTGACTCTTTGCGAGTACCGAAGAGGCACAGCCGATCAGCTGGAGGTAGTCTCTGCTATACTAGCCGAGACAACCCTAGAAGAAAACACATCAAAGAAAAAGAAGAAGAAGGGGCAACCCGCGGAATCAGGTGCATCTAGAGAAACATCCAGCACAACGGCTTGGGCTTTCGGCCAGGATATTCCAGTGGTTCGACTGGATGTGGGCCTGCCAACTGTTGCCGAGGAGGAGTACGATGGCTCCGAGGACCATCTTGCTCTACCTCCTTCTGCCATGGAGCGTGTGATGCAGTACGGTGATGAGGAGCAGATCGTTGTGACTACGAGAAGACGACGTGGGGCTCAGGGCGGAGGCCAAGGTGAGGATGGCTTCTTTGAAGATGACTGCGAAGTTCTTGATTTTGCAGATCAGAGAGTTTAGTGAGATGAAAGTCTCCCTAGTGACAGGCAACATGTGTAGTGTCTTGAGATTGGAATATGGGTTCCTGGGCTTTGCTTTATTTATATGCATACGATGCTAGGGAATGGTAATCCATTGCTGAAGCTGTTTGGTAAGGGAGCAAAGTTATATCTATTCATGCTTAACATGGATGGCTACATTCAACCTAAGTCATGGGTCCGGAATGTTGGAGTTGTTTGATTCTGATCTGTGGGCATATTGCTTATACGGAAGAAACACTCTTTTGCACGGCATTCGTTTTGGCAGATCATGATGCCTTATTAAATAAATAGAAACAGATTAGATACCCATTCCTGTGTAGTACTCTTTTATCTCTTCCGCATCAAGACATTCCACGGGACTCGTGATTCCAAGCCCAAAAGTCCCATGGTGTGATTAGGTGGACTCACAGGCTGAACGACGCCCCGAAATGCCACTCAGTAATTACAAGGTATATGAATCGACACGTTGGTCGTTTAGTTGGCCTTCTTAGCCGCGACCTTGGCCTTTGCAGCCTTCTTCTTGTTGCTCCGGATCATAACCATGCCGAGGAACGAGCCAACAACAGCGGAACCGAGGAGGATGATAATGACGGGGATGCGGATGGCCCAAACGCGAGGAGGGAAGAAGTTCTGGAGAGGGTGGTCGTCGTCGACAAAGGGCTAAGGCAATTGTTAGCACCGAGCCATATCCATATGCAAAGGTGCATTGGTAGGGGGTGTATTGAAGTTGCATCGAGGTTTGGAGGAGTAATGAGGGGCAAACTCACCATGAGAAGGGTCCAGATGGTGTAGTAGGTGAAGACGACGGAAGCGGCCACGAGCATGGCGAGACCGACGATTTTGTCCAACTATAGAAAGACAATTATGTTAGTTAAATGGAGGAAAAGCGAGGGGTTGCTACGCGCTGAGGCTTTGCCCCGGTCTGAAGGGGACAGCGTGTAAATCAGGGCTCAGAAAGGAGGATACTGACCATTGTCAAAGATGCGCAAGGAGAGCGAGCGTAGTTTTGATTGAGCCGGAAGAAGGGTGAGGCGAAGAAGTCGAATTAAAGGAGCGTCGTGATATCGTGATGGTGGTGAAATGTAAGGTACGTAAAGTCCAGCTGGCCAATTTTTGGAGGACGCGATCCAGTTCAGGAGGCATAGATAGGTGGTGTCGAAATGAGTGGGGCATGCACCTGCAGCACCGCCACAGAACCTGCAGCGTCAATTTGTGGCTTGACAAGATTACCTAGCCTTCTTTTTTTTCCTGGTTAACTTTGAGTTGCGCTCCAGCTTCCTCACACCAAGGCTCAAGCTAGCCATATTTCTTGGTCCGTTGAAGAGTTTCACCTCCATCCACGCCCACGCCATCAACAAACCTAGAGCGCAGAAACAGAAACGACTCAACAAGAATCGACTGCGACGGTGAATTTCTCCAAGATGGCTTCCGCCGAGGTTGGAATCCCGCGGCGCGACCGTGATCGCGGTGACCGTGACGGCAGCGACAAGCGCGATCGTGATTCCTATCGCCCTGCGAGGGCCCAGCGATCACCTTCTCCCAGGCGACAACGAGAGTCGGCACCTGTGCGGACCGAGGAGGAGAAGCAGGCTGCTGCAAAGGCCGAATATGAGAAGCTTCTCACGATGCGATCCGGCGGAACATATATCCCACCCGCGAGACTGCGCGCGCTCCAGGCCCAGATCACGGACAAAACGAGCAAGGAGTACCAGCGCATGGCTTGGGAGGCGCTCAAGAAGAGTATCAACGGTCTGATCAACAAGGTCAACACGGCGAACATCAAGTTTATCGTTCCGGAGCTGTTTGGCGAGAACCTGGTTCGTGGTCGCGGTCTGTTTTGTCGATCGATCATGAAGGCCCAGGCTGCCAGTTTGCCTTTCACACCCATCTATGCTGCCATGGCCGCTATTGTCAACACCAAGCTGCCCCAAGTCGGAGAGCTTCTTATTCGTCGTCTGGTCATGCAATTCCGAAAAGGCTTCAAGCGCAACGACAAGGCCGTCTGCCTCTCCTCGACTACCTTCCTCGCCCACCTTATCAACCAGCAGGTCCAACACGAGATGCTCGGCGGTCAGATCCTACTCCTCCTACTCCACAAGCCTACCGATGATAGTGTTGAGATTGCGGTCGGTTTCTGCCGTGAGGTTGGACAGTACCTGGAGGAAATGCAGCCGTCTATTTCTATGGCTGTCTTTGACCAATTCCGAAACATTCTGCACGAGGCCGATATCGATAAGCGAACACAGTACATGATCGAGGTTCTATTCCAGGTGCGCAAGGACAAGTTCAAGGACAACCCAGCCGTCAAGGAGGAATTGGATTTGGTTGAAGAGGAGGATCAGATTACTCATCGAGTTGAGCTGGAAGGCGAGGTTGATGTGCAGGATGGACTCAACATTTTCAAATTCGATTCAGAATGGGAGGAGCACGAAGAGGCGTACAAGAAGCTCAAGGCTGAGATTCTGGGCGAAGGCAGCGACGATGACGATGACGACGAGGACGAATACGAAAGCTCATCCGAGGACGAGGAGGATGAGAAGACGAAAGCCATGGAAATCAAGGATCAGTCCAACGCTGACCTGGTCAATCTGCGCAGGACCATCTACCTCACTATCATGTCCAGTGCTGATCCTGAGGAAGCTGTCCACAAGCTCATGAAGATCAACCTCCCTGCAGGCCAGGAGCCTGAACTTCCCTCCATGATTGTGGAATGTTGCTCACAAGAAAAGACTTACACAAAATTCTTTGGAATGATTGGTGAACGCTTCGCCAAGATCAACCGACTGTGGTGCGACCTGTTTGAGCAGGCTTTTGCCAAGTACTACGAAACCATCCACCGATACGAGAACAACAAGCTGCGCAACATTGCTATGCTGTTTGGTCACATGTTTGCTTCAGACGCTCTAGGCTGGCACTGTCTATCTGTCATTCACTTGAACGAGGACGAGACCACCTCTAGTAGTCGTATCTTTATCAAGATTCTTTTCCAGTTCATTGCCGAGGAGACAGGCATGCCCAAGTTGAGGGCACGTATGACCGACGAAACCTTGCGACCCAACTTGGAAGGCCTCTTCCCCAGGGACAACCCCCGCAACATCAGATTCTCTATCAACTACTTTACCAGTATTGGTATGGGCGCTCTCACAGAAGAGATGCGAACCCACCTTCAGAATATGCCCAAACCTGCCTTGCCCGCTCCCGCCGCCCCTGCCGATGATTCAGACTCGGACTCTGTTTCTAGTTACTCATCGTACACAGGCTCATCCTACTCACGATCTCGATCTCGTTCGCGGACACCACGTAGGGTTGCTGACCGAGGACGATCGCTTTCTCGGACTCCGGAGCGAAAAGGCAGAGGACGCTCATACAGCTCATCTAGGTCAAGGTCATATTCTAGATCTGTATCCGCACGAGGAAGGGGACGTAGCCAGTCTTACTCTGCTAGCCCCCCTCGACGAGGTCGCCGTGTTCCTAGTGGGAGTCGCTCGCGATCTCCAGCCCCTCGTGGCGGCAAGGGTCGAGCTCGTAGCGCTTCATACTCATCTCGAAGCCGATCACGCTCACCTGCACCACGACAAGCACGTGGACGAAAGGATTCTTACGCTTCAGGAGGACGGTCGCCGGTACCTCTACCCCGCGATGGACGAAGTCGCTCGTTTGATTCACAGAGTCGATCCCCTGCTCCCGCGAGAAAACGGGAGAGGTCACTCTCTGGTAGCCCGCCGCGCCGAGGTAGACCGAGTGGAAACGCCGGCCCAGGCTCGCATCGGCGTAACAGCTCATCCGTCAGCAACGGACCGCGAGACAAGGCTAGACAACATAGTCGTTCGCCATCGTACGATTCGCGATCTCCACCACCAAAGAGGGCCAAGCCTGAAAGCTTGTCACCTCCACCCGCGCGTAATGGGGGACGCCAGGCCTCATACTCACGGTCGCCTAGTCCGCCACGACGTGGAGCAAAGAGGTCTTTGAGTCCCGTGCCGGCAAAGAGGAGACGTTATAGTGATAGTGTGTCCAGGTCACCGCCGCCGGTGAAGCGAGGACGAAGGGGAAGTTGAAAGGAAGTAAGAGAAAGGGCATTAGGAAGTTGATGAGACGATAGGTACTGGATCATAATGAAGAAAGGGGTTACTTTGTATTTAGAACGGGTCGGCTTGTGGAGTTGTATCATCAGCGGGACTACCAAAATTGAAAGCTTTTGAGGCCCAGATTGTCGTCGTTTTTGTTGACTTTGTGTTTCTTGATCGGTGAGATATGTGGTGTTGCTTTGTTGGATGGATGTATGGTGATGGTTTCATGCTTTGTATGGGAGGGAGTCTTTGGTTGAAGGGATGGTCTAGGGCTCGAGCATCTCGCGAATATAAATGAGGCTGGACCTGTCCAAGAGTTTAGCTATAGTCCTCAATTATCTCACTATTTCTCCCCAATCTACTTTCCAACCGTGGCGAAATCTTCAAGCATGAAGCCATCTTCAGGATCTGACGACGAAGAACCGCCCAAGTCTAGCAACACCTCTATCGCACTCGGAGCATGTCTCATCACCCTGGGCTCGAAGCCTAGGAAGACCAAGGGTAGTGTGGGCGCAGTGGTTGCTGGAAGTGTTGCTGTCGCAATTGGTTCGTCTATCAAGTATGCTTCTGAGGGAAGAAAGGCTGACTGGCAGTTGGGAAGTGGTGCTTTGGAGAGTGTGGCCGTGGAGGCTACAATCTTGGCGACAGGATTTACCACGTCTTTGAATGTGGCTTATTCGAATGCTGACACCATGAATCAGTTTGAGGGTTGAATCTAGTGGTCTTGGTGTAGAGGGTAACTTCATAGCATGCTTGCCATGCTTAGCTAGATAGTTTCGTTCAAGAAAGCTTTGTCTCTCCAATTGTTTTGCTTTGTAGAGAGGAAATGTAGAAATTTGGTCCTCGTTTTCTGGGATTTTGTTAAGATGAAAGAACCTGGGTATGCTTGTTGTCGTGATGGTAAGGATGAGTAAGGCCAGCCACGTATAAGTGTCCAATAAAGAACTGTATCATATAGGGCACTGAGTCTTATTTGCAGTAGAATTACGGATGAGCATATTCAATAGGACAGGTTTTGCTTCAGGAGTATCTCTTTGTTCTTGGCCCTATCGTTGTTCCGTCTGTTTGGTGATCGTAAAGGATGAAGTTATCTTTCATTCGCTTCTTGGATCTAGCATGAATTTATTCATCACCTGTAACAGCTTACACTGAAGAGACCAAGAGTTATGGAACTTATTGGCTTGGGCTTTGTTTGCCAGTGGCAGTTTAGACAATGAGAACTACATCAGCAAACAACTCCAAGCCAGGACCTATATTTCTTTGTTTGTTTAACAGTGATGGACTGCCTCTCAAATGTATTTAATAACTGCAATCTCTTCTAGTCTTGAGATCTGTGGCAACTCACGAACTTGGCATTTCTTACACTTCTTACTCAACTTCTCACCATGGAACTCGCAACCATTATCACTCTTCTTGTGACGAGCGTTGCATTCTTTGCGAACGCGCCCTTGGAAACACCAGTACAGGCTATTGGTGCCGCCTTCGCTGTTGGATTCTCTGCTTTTCTCGGAGGTAAGGCTGCTCTTCTAAGTCAGATGGAGATGTTGATATCGACAAATACCAGGCGCTTCTTTCCTAGCTCTTATCTTGGACTCAGCTACAGGATGGCGTCAACAGACAGCACCGGATATTCTGTCTGAACATTACTATCAGAATCGCCCTCGCGAATCATACGAAAGGGTGATTCGTCGTCATTCCCATAAGCTCAACGATCACGACCTTTTCTACCGCCGATATGGCGTCTGTTGCAATGCCGAGGGGAAATGTGTGTCTTGTCTTGACATCGAAGTCGATCGCATTCGCAGAGGCTAGAAGATAGATCTCGATGGGTTCGGCAGAAAGATGAAGAAGGCTCTTGACGAGTAGGAGTGAGAGAGGCTTGAGTTGTTGTAGTTTGTCGAGCGAACTGTGTGGTTTGGGGGGAAGAGGAGTTGCGCTGGTAGCACACTCGCATGAAGATTGTCTAGAGAGAGAAGTTGGGTCGTCTGTAGAAAAGCAATCTTAGTATGAGATTTGACAACTGCTCTGTGTTGATTGTATAATACCTAGTAGACTCTTTCCCCCTTGCCTCGAAATCCCATACGGGTATGGATAGTGGATGACCCTCCATGTAGGATGTCCCTTGAGGTTGAGGGGAGTAGCTTCAAACATCAACTCACTTTGATAAGATCATCCTGAGATTAGGATAAGTCTTAAGAATTTTATGGAATTTCATAATCATTTAATACTA
>JABEXW010000143.1:0-15181 GCA_013266185.1 Fusarium sarcochroum | reverse complement strand
ATATAAACCCGAGAAGAACTCTCATCTCAATAATAAACAATCAAGTTAAATAAATATTTTCACTAAGCACCCCTGCGCAACATAAACAACACTATCGCAATACCTTAGAGTTAGTTGGGTACCGGCATACAATAAGCCGTTCTCCAGAATTCCATAAGGCCGCGTCACTAGGTTTGGTGTCTTGGACAATCTGCAGAGGTGGCACAACCATGTCCATTATAGTAGCAGCCATATTCGACACCCTTCCAAAGCTAGATGTCTTTATATGGCCGTTATCTATTATTACAGTACAGTATATTGGGATTTTATTGGCACATTCATCATTTATATAACCGTATTGTTCTAATTACTCTCTCCTTCCACAAGACCGGAATCGCCTCGTTTGACGTAGCGATATCTCTTCTTCTTTCATGCGGTATAGGAATATGAGCTCGACGCCTATACGGTCGACAACTTATATAACTGGGTCATCAAGCTATTCGTGCCGTGGCCGCGCGATGTTCCTCCCCAAATGAGGAAGCTAAACCAAGCCTTCAGGATAAGACCTAGCACACGTATACTCGCGCAATTATTGGTCTTGCGTTTTCAATATCTTGCCACTTCGGTGTACGCAGCTTGAAGGCCTTCATGATCCAGGGGCGGGCCTACATACCCTCGCACACAACTGACACACTATCTACCTCTTCTACTTCCAATACTTCCCCCGACGAGGACGCCCGCCTCCAAATTTGGCCCCACCGGCCCCGCGGCTACTTAACCCTGTTCACCTTTACCCTTTCTCTTCTCTTTCCTTGTCAGCTCAACTTCCAAAATCCTTCTCTTAGATCTTTTTCCAGCCAAGCCATTGTCATCTCGGTCAAAATAGAGCGCCCACGACCCCTCATCTTCTTCCACGGCCATGAAGCCCTCCCAGCCCTCCAAGGTAATTCTCTTATCAATCCGAGTGCAATCCCATGGCCCAACAAGGTGGTGTTCTGACTCTACTCGCAGGCCGTACTTCACCTCATAAGTTTCTTGATCCACGTATATCCAATTTAGCTGTGGAGGTTCATCGTATATTGTAGACACCAGTCCCTCTCCCTTGCGACCCCAGTCTTGGTCAGGATAGGGGAGGAAATAACCTGCAAATAAATGACCTGAACAGTTGACTCGACCCTCAGTCTTGTTCACCGCAATGTATAGCTGGTTATCAACTGCATTAGCGGTCAAGGGGACAGTTTGTTGCGTTGCCAGATCGCTTCGCAGAATGCGTACCTTGTTGTTGCGCAACACTATGGCACACCCATCCACGTCCCTACCCGCGGGTGAGGTACTGCGGCAAGAAACGATGAGATTCGATTTCACGCCCCTGTGTTGTTCTTTGGCATTCTTTCTCTGGCTTTGGCGAATCGCTTCAGTAGTACCAATGATCGCAGGACAAGCCGCTATGGCAGTCAGAATTCCTAGGACCATGATTCCTCGATTACTGCTTGAATTTAAAATTATCTCGCAGAATTTACTATTTGCTACGACCAGTTAAAATTGAAGTTCGTTGGAAAAAGAAAAAAGAAAGAAAAAAAGCTTTACGTGGGATCGCGTCATTGAAACGTATTTCATCCACATACGATCCTATGACGCATTATGCCCATTCCTTACAGCACAGCAAATGCCTATTTTTCAAATAAACCGGTTATGGGGAGAGTTCTGGTGTCATTCGCAGGTCACATCGCAAGCCTGTTCGTGTAGTTTTGGTGTCATACGTACGTTCATATCACAAGCATATTTCCTAAATACAGGTTACAGAGATAGGTCCCATGTCTTGTTATCCCTTCAATTGGCATAAGACTTCGGTCCATACCCCGCCCCAGTGTTGTGCCTCTAACAGCTTAGCACCTACTACACGGAGCTTTAGGGCAAGACACTGTTATAGCCTTATTGCCAGTCTGCTTGCTCTTTGCGCGGAAGATAGTGTAGGATAAGGTATTGTCACTAACGAGCGCTCTGATTGAGCCGACCCCGCTGCCGTGACCTGTACGAAGTCTTATGCCCGTTGAATGGATAGGGTCCCTGGTACCGCAATGCATATAAAATACCACAACTTTCCATCCATCCTCCTTGTTACTATACATATTGCTCTATCGATTTTAAATCTTATCAACATCGATTCACTATGTCCCAAGCGTAAGTCTCCATAACAACTCTTGGTCTTCAACTCCCGGCACTGCCTTCACGAGACTAATGGCATGTAAAGAGAACAGCAAGAGAACAGCGCCGAAGAGTCCGAAGGCGACTTACCTCTTACCAAGTCCCCTTCCAACCCAACAGGAGGCCGCAAACCTACCAAACTTGCGATGCAGAATGCAGCCGTGGCAGAAGAGGTCACTGAAGACGGCGCACTACGGCGCACAAATCCTGGTAGAAGAATTGGTCCAATTCGTGAATCGCGGATCAAAGATCGACCAGCGAAAGAGGGCGAGAAGGATAGCAGCCTGAAGATCAAAATTGAGCTGGATCTTGAAGTCGAGGTAGAGATTTATGCACGAGTTAAGGGTGATGTAACAATTGGGTTGATGTGATAATTAGGTTGAAATCTATGCTAGAGTCAAAGGGGATGTTACGATCGGACTCCTGTAAGATGTGAGTTGACTTCGGCCTCGAGGGACAGCATATTAACGATATATATTGCAGTACCAAATAGCTTGGCCGGATGGTCACCTCAGGGTGTGCACTGTACTACTGCCTTCTTGGTAAAATGGGACAATGGTGAACCTTGAAACTTACGAACATACAAGCGTTAGCAACTTGAGGATGATGCAAGATATATCCGTAATGGGCATTAGGGTTGCGACTGGTCTTAGGGGAGGTTCTGAGATGAAGGATTCAATGAAGTTGGTGACTTGATGTCTATTTTGTTCTTGTGATTCCCAGTAATAGCCATATCTATCAAGACATGCTGAGATTTCTGCGAGGGCCAGCTGCATAGGAGATGGCTAGCATCAAAATCTCTTCGATATTCGTGTTGAAATGAGCATGTTGTATTGATTGAAGAAGAAAAGACTAGCGCCGAAACAGCACAATCTATTTAACAGGAGGACATTCACATCCAGCCACCAATGGATCGGAACAGCCATTGATCCGTAAAACTACGGATCTCAACACTCCCACTCGAGCCATTGGTGCGAGATGTTTCCGCTGACAGAGTGTGGCCTCATTAAAACCTCAAAAACATGTTCATGGGTGAAAAATAGGAAAGAGCTTCTGTTACCACGCCTGCGTTGGTTTGCTTGGTCACTGGAGCCTTAGCACCCCAGTTGTTCCGAGATATGTGATAGACAGTTTGTGAAGCTAACAGCTGTTTGACTCTCTGGTTACTAGAGCCTCAGCACCCAGATTGTCCAGAGTGCTTGAAGTTTGATATTCGGTTGAAGCATCGGAATCTTCGATCACCAGAGCCTTTGTGCTCCAGAGGTACACTCCCTTATTCCAAGCCGTTCACGACTCTGATCGCATAGTTATAGAAACATATCAATCCTTGATGACATAAACGGATGTAGCGAATCTTCCAGTTTGGCCCATGTCGTGCCCACCTATCAACCAACGACTTGCTTCCCCACGGGGCCAGCTAAGAAGGTATAAAGTCATACGCCCTCTACTTTGTCTATTCCACGTCAGTGTCACCAAATGATAGATCGCTCAGAGTAGCTGGTATAGCTGTTGCTCGCTACCATCGCACTGATGCGACCCAACGGGGTTGGCGTAGTTGCATCGGCAGCAAACCCAGCCTCGCCCAATGAGGATGTAATCGACAAAACAGTCTGGTGAACAGACCTGAGTGTCATCTTGTACAACAGTAGTCGACATCGGTGGTGAGCAGCGGAGAAGCTTTCCCGACCGATCGTTGCGGCGATTTGCACGCCTTGCAAGCCTGCAATTTTCGGGATCCGAGGGAGACCAAGAGGCAGGAGCGAGTAGATGGCCGCAAAGACCCTTGCGAGCGGTCTTTTGGCACATGGCTGAGACAGATAGTATGATATCTTAAAAGAGGAAGGAGTGAAGCTTAGACATGGGACAGATAACAGAGGACGTGGTGTTGTGCGGTCTGGAAAGTCAATTGGCATAGCCACTTATTACCTACAAAAGAATCGCTTATACTAGAGAACTGTTGTCGGGCATTACCATGCAGCAATTGCATCACGAAGCGCTCCCGTTAAATCCTGCCCCATGCTAATTTCCCCGGTTTCAATTCGGCCCCCCAAGTTGGACGGCGGTTACGGAAGGCTGTGAGCTTAACTGGTGGATCACAGTGTGTTGGTCACAGGCTGCGGTCGTAATCGGGCAAAGAGACGCACGATGTTGGTTGGTTCTTACACACCATCGTATGAAACCAAGAGGACCCTTAAGTCCAACCCGCCGGCGCTTATTTCATTGGCAAAGCCTGGGAGAGCGCAGACATTAACTCCAGTAGGCGGCCGCGTAGGGAGAAGTCACGCAGCCCTCTAGTAGGTGGTCACCCACGCGAGCGCTCCGACAGGACCAACGTCAGAAGAGTGATACTGCACCATCACATCTCATCAGCCGCCGTGGCCATGGTGCCTTTGTATGGCTACTCTTTGGCAACGAGTTACTTTGGTCCTGCATCGGGTTCGTCATTACCAGGATATAGATAGCACGCCCACTTAGCCAACATGCACCTTCTACAAAATACGTGACGGAACAAATATATGCTTGTGACCACTCTGGAGCTGCTCTGATCGCTAGAATCTTTAGGTTTCGCTTGTGCCATGCCCCTCTTCTTGAAACTCTAGTCCCGTGCTTCACTTAGTTGGAAAGATAAACTTCTTCAGCTTAGCCATACCCACCCAGTCCCCTTCTACGGTTCCTGCTATCTCTTTGTCGACCCAGCCCTCAGTATAGCCGCCGCCAAAATCAGTAATCCACGCATTGTTGTCCCGGTCTATCAAAACGTTCTCTGCCTTGACATCTCCCCAGACTACGCCGGCCTTGTGCAGCCCTGCGAGGGCGGTATCAAGCTGGCATACCCACCGTTCTCTGATCACAGGCGGGGGATCGTCGGGTTCGTCAGGATGGATTCTTGTGGACAGTGGGCAATCTCCATTGTCAATGTAAGTCAACAACAGGCCAAGAATAAAGTCAGAGTCATCCATGACGACGCCATATAGGTGACATAGGTACAGCTGAGAGTCCAAGCCGGCCGCGTGAATCATCTTATAGGCTTTAAGCTCCTGTTTAATCTGGACGCTAGAGTTGCATGGCTTAAAGAAGCATTCAGTCTGGCGGTTGTCGATGAGAACCTTGTTGGGTGGCTTGAAGAGCGCGTCCTCGGGATCTTTGAAGCTTAAGGTGATTCCGGCAGGGTCGTAGAAGGCTGTCCATGTCTCCAGGTCGTCGAGAAAGTCGTCATCAAAGCGGACGAACGACGGCCGATGAGGCGATCGTTTCGCTGCGACACGGCGCGGATATGGCTTTTCATCAACAATGTCTAGGGCAAAGACGAAAAACTCTGGGAAAAGATGATCTTGCAGAGTGATCCTGATGTCCTTTGGGAGGCATGGCAGGCTGGGCGCGAGCTCGGCGAAGAGCGGCTCAAATGGGGCCATGACCCATTCGTAGACGTCGGAGTCGTAGATGTCGCCAAGGACCTCTTCGCCTGACCGGAGCACCTCCAGGTACGACAAGTACTTCTTCGTCATTATGGGAGAGTTGACAAACTGGGATGGCGAGACCTTGATGTAAAAGGCCTTGCCGTTTCGGCGGACCGTGAAGCGTGCATCATGATCATCGTCTCGGGTGCTGGTGATGTGGTGTTCGATCTCGTATCTTGGCGCGACAGTCATTTTGGAGGCCGGTGCGTGAGGCAAAAGGTGAAAGACCCGCCTATCCAGAAGGGTAGAAACAGATCCCACAAAGGACCGCTGTTTCAAGGGGAAGTCCGTATTGTTTTATAGTCTGAATGGCAACGCATTCGCAAGGAACAACGTTTGACAGTGAGGTCACTGGGCCGGCAGCTGGTTTTCGATTTTACGGCCTTAGGCAGCTAGAGCCAAGGCGCTTCGATTATCCCGTTCCGAACCGAGCGGCTAATGGTTTGGCGGATAGCATCCCGGGTCGCCGACCCGCATGCATGCATGAAACATTCCTCTCCAATCGATCAAAGCTTCTCCTCCGCATCACCCCAAACTGCTTCCTGCTAACCCTACTCAAGCATTATCACTAGAAACGCATTGAATTTCCTGTTTTTGACCAATCACCGTCTAGGATCTTCGCCCCGTAATTTCTTCGATGGAAACACACTGCGTTTCTCATGCCGCACTAATGAAAATTAAAAACCTAAAACGCGAAACGCGACGCGTTTCCGTCGGCTAACCCTACTCTTCTATTCTTAGTTGTCGTGTACCCTTAATTGTCGCGTACCTCTGTCTACTACCCATGTATATGCCTCAAAGTTCACAAAATTTCAGAAACTATATATGTTGATATCGATAGAGTTCTTGGACATGCTAGATGTGTATCGGTTGTCACGAAACTGATTACAAGAAGACGTATCAGCGAATAGAGAAAGAAGAACTAATATACTTGGAGTGATCTAATGTGAGGTTAAGGCATGGCTATATAGCCTTTGATTCAACCAGTTTTCATGTTCCCGACTGAAGCAAGACCGTACAAGCAGACAACCCGCACAATTCAATATGGGCAGCTTTCGAGACATTGAGAAGATATTAGGCCATAATTTTAAGAAACATGCGTTACTAGAAGAGGGACTCCAGTTAGGCACTCCAGTTAGCCGGTGTAACATGCCACGGAAGCGGCAAAAATGAGGGCAACAAGCCACTAGCGCAAGTTGGAGATGCTCTCACTTGGCTTATTACTCTTGACGATTGTTTTCATGAGAGAAAAACCACTGGTATGTAGAAAAAGACGCTACTTTTGAAATATCTCTCACACTCAAGAAACAGGGCAAAGCGAGAAGATGTGCCAAAAAGAGCTTTCCAATTGTGCTCTGCAAGACGTTCAGCAAAATTGTCGCTTGACACCTCACATTCAAACATATCCGGCTCAACAGGGAATAGTGTCCCGCATAACCGGCGCTACTGCAGTCGAAGCACTGGTAGCAGCTGTGTGGTACGATTCCACAAAGAATTACAAAGATGTACATCAGCTCTTGCACAGGCTTAGTATCGATAGTGAACTCTTGAAGTCCAAAACACACACGTTTGATTAGCGTCCCAGTAGGGGACTGCGGCTTAGATATGATATACATATTTATATCGGTATGTTGAATTGGGTCAGGGTTGGGGCCGTTGTTTGTACATTTTAGCAGGGGAAAATGGCGGTGTTAGTGAAGGCTGTAAGCGGCTGCCTTTTTAAGGTGTTATTCTAAGGCTCGGGCTGGTGCCTTTACCGAAGAGAAGATCCGGGCCGGCCGGCTTAAATCAGGGTTATGGCCTGTTAATGCTATGAGACCGTTATCAAGCAAATACGTGATACCGGATGAAAATGAGACTCAAGCTACCCAAGTAGGCAATCCAACTGCACTACCCGGCTAGCCCGAGCCCTTAATTGTCTTACCTGGTATACGCCACATAAGCTATCTGATGTTATAAAGCTTGCAAGAGACGAATTAGGCAACGAGGCACTTACACTAAGGAAAAGACACGTATTCGGACGATCGCAAAAGGACTCGATGAACGGGCAATACAATTAACTCAAACAAAGGATGAAAATAAGGTATTAAGCGAGAAAAACGACCAATCACAGGTCTTAAAGAGAAGGAAGGTTATCTTAGACCCTAGACAGAAGGTATATAGCTTAAAGGAGGTCTATACAATAAGGGTTGCTATTATAGAAACAGGGAAGGAGTAAGGTTATATAATTCATGATATGATAGATATAAGCTTATACAGTTAGTAGAAAAAGGCCGGATGAAAAAAGAGCTTATTTTTGTTGACTTTTATACAGTTGAAGATATCAAGGTTATGGTGTTGAGGCCAAAAGAGGGGTGACAGGATCCTACTCCGGTATTCTCATCGATACAGCTAGCGCGGGAAGTTCAAGAGATAGTTTGCTGTCTTATTACTTAATATTGAAGGCATAACTCTACTACCGGTATAAAGTCTATTTGAAGATATTCCTTAAGAAGTCCTGGACAGATTTATCACCTTTGCGAAGAGTCCTAAGTCCTTCCCTATTGCCATCAATCCTGAGACCCTCGAGGCCTGTTGCTCTTGACAATGCGACATAGACTTGTCCCTCTGCAAATGCCCTCGAAAGGTCTATGATCACACGGTCCAGAGTCATACCCTGGCTCTTGTGGACGCTCATCGCCCAACCAGGTATGAGAGGAATTTGAGTTCTATGTAGTAGCGAGTACGGCTCCTTATCGCCGATGGCATTGATGATGCACGAAGCATAGATGGTGCATTTAACCCCGTTATGGAATAGAACTCGAGGCCAGAAACCTCTTGCAGGTAGTCCCTTATCTCCCAAGGATGCTGGCTGCTGTAACTTCATGAATTCTGTGACTTGTCTCTACTTGAGTGCTGCGTGCTCCCCAGTAAAGAGAGGATAGGAAGGCATGTGCTTCTTGTCACTCTGGGAAGTCGAAAATCTCTCACGGTCAAATTCTTCAAAGCCACAAACGATTCCTTGACTTCCATTGACTAGGCCTCTTTTGAAGTCTAGGTTGACCTGCAGTATGACAAGCATACCACCACGCAACAAAACGCGAGGCTCTACATGGTGATCTCTGCAGGCTATCAAAGTTCCATCAAAATCGCGAGTAATGTATCGCTCAAGTTGCAAATTCCCTTCTTGCTCGAATTCGAAACCATCCAAGCAGTCGTGCCTGTGTACAGGAGTTTTGAGCTTCCGGAAACTGTCCAAGTTGACGTTTGCGACCTCGCGTCTTGTGCAAAGGAGTTTCGTTGCTTTCTCAACGTTGTGAGGATGATCTATTAGTGTTTCAATATCTTGATTTGTAAATGGTATTCTGAGTCGGCACTTCTGGAGTATTTCGATGAAATAGGCATCACGTTGACGATGAATTTCCTGTAGGTTGACGCAGATGAACCCTGCTTCTTTCCAAGCCGCACTCCGAAAGGCCCATTTATCCTCTTCCATAAAAGGTCCATGATTTCTAGGGCAATCATAGCTTTCTCCGCTGATGTCGACAGTTGTCTCCAGTCCACAGTTGAGACAGAACTGGAATGGTTTCACAGGAGGTATTTGACAGAAGTCTCCTGTCACAACTAGTTGGACACCTCCAAAAGCGGGAGCGCCGTCAGCTCGGGCTTTAAGATCAGGATCCCAACATCGAACTTCCTTCATACAGGCATTTATGCGCTCCAGATGATGATTTTCAACCATGCTAATTTCATCGATAACAAGAACTTTGGTAGCTTTCAGACGACTCGCGACAAAGGTGCGAAATCCCGTGCGTTTTAATTTTCGCAGAGAATACTTGTGAAAATCGGGTGTCCACCCCATATAAGTCCAAGTTGACATGCCTCTGACCTGAATCGCAGCTCGACCAGTTGGAGCAATGACATCAACTTGTTTGCCTCGGGCTCTTAGCGCTTCAACAGCAGCTTTCAAAACTGTAGACTTGCCACAGCCTGCTGAACCTGTAAAGAAGACGTTTTTTCCTCCCATAATTAGGTCAAAAAGATCTTCTTGTTCCCGACATAGCTTTGGAGGGGTATCGGATGCAGGTAGCATGACACCGGATGATGTATTCGACGTACTCGGAAAAGAAGTGGCCATCAACCCGCGAACTCAATTGTCGTTGTGGTGCTAGGTTCTGGCTTCCGCGCCTTTGAAGATAACAGTAACAGTAAAAAAGTCTTTGGGTGAAAGTCATCCTTCAGCCACGCCCTTTTTTCTAGGAGACAAGTATTGTATGCAACGACCCCGCTTCCATTTACGTCACGCCTGCAGCCAGCTGAAAAAGAACATGGAAGCAATGTTTGTTTGAAGAACAGTGGGGCAAAAAGTCATAACGTGCATGATAAGTGGGTGGATCAAAAATCCCTCATTCTACATCTTACCTACCTGATCAACCAGTTCTTAACCATCAAACATGTCACAACCTTCTAATGAAGCTAGAATCCTTCTTGCTCTCCAGGCCATCCAAAATAATCCAACACTGAGCCTACGACGCGCTGCAAGTATCTACAAAGTCCCTTATAGCACCTTGCGTCGTCGTCAAAATGGCATTCTTGCGATGCGCGACGCTATTCCAAAGTCACGGAAACTATCAGATCTAGAGGAAAATATGATAGTTCAGTTCATTCTAGACTTGGATTCCCGAGGATTTCCATCGCGACTGCGTTTTGTTGAAGAAATGGCCAATTCTCTGCTAGCTGACCGCGACGCATTACCCGTCGGCAAGCGCTGGGCTCACAACTTCATGAAGCGACAACCAGAGTTGAGAATACGTTTTTTTCGTAAATATGATTATCAAAGGGCTAAATGCGAAGATCCGACCATCATTCGTGGCTGGTTTAGGCTCGTAGAGAACACAATCGCGAAGTATGGTATCCGATTAGATGATCTGTGGAACTTCGATGAGACTGGCTTTATGATGGGCATGATTGCAAGTGGAATGATCGTCACGGGTTCAGAAAGACTTGGAAGACCGAAATCAGTGCAGCCTGGAAATCGTGAATGGATTACCGTCATTCAGGCCGTCAACGCGGAAGGCCGAGTGATCCCGCCATTTATCATTGGTGCTGGCCAGTATCATCTCGCCAACTGGTACCAAGAAGCTACGCTTCTGGGCGATTGGGTTATTGCAACGAGCCAAAACGGCTGGACAGATAACCAACTGGGCCTTGAGTGGCTTAAGCATTTTGATCGGTCTACAGCTAAGCGATCGAATAGTCGCCATCGTCTTCTGATTCTTGACGGTCACGAAAGCCATCATTCTGCCGATTTCGAGAGATATTGCCAGAACAATAAGATCATCACACTCTGTATGCCGGCTCACGCGTCTCACCTGCTCCAGCCGCTTGATGTTGGGTGCTTTGCAGTGCTGAAAATGGCGTATGGTCGAGAAATAGAGCATCTGATCAGATGCTCGATAACCCATATCACGAAGACCGAGTTCTTTCCTGCCTTTCACGCCGCGTTTCAAGCTACTTTTACGGAATACAATATTCGGGGAGGTTTCAGAGGGGCCGGACTAGAACCTTTTGACCCGGAAAATGTGATCTCGAAGCTTGATGTGCAGCTACGGACCCCAACGCCCGCCGACGAGGTCGCCGAACCATCGACCCCTTGGATTTCAAAGACGCCAAAGACAGCACTTGAGGCCGAATCTCAGTCTGAATACCTTATGAGGCGTATAAGAAGGCACAGGAGTAGCTCTCCAGAGTCAATTCTAGAAGCTGTTATATCTCTTGCAAAAGGAGCTACGACAGTTATGCACAAAGTTGTCCTGCAAGCAGCCGAGAACAGAGACCTTCGACAGGCAAATGAGATACTAAGCCGGCGTCGAAGGGCAAAAAGGACTAGACTACAAAAAGGAGGGATAATGACAGTAGAGGAAGCAAGGGAGGTGATTGATCAGATGGGCGTTGACACGCAGGTAGTGGCTGAATCCTCAAGAAGTGGTGGTCAAGGAAGGTCAGTGCAACCGGCTGTTCGGCAATGTGGCGTATGCGGAAAAGCCGGGCATAATACAAGGACATGTCAAATAGTAGTCAAGACGTCTGAAAAACAGTATAACGAGTAGTTAGACGTATTCAGATAGTTTGTGGTGTTTTTATACCGGTTCCGGTTTCAAGAGGCTGGGGAAAGTGATCCACCCACTTATCCGGTCCACCGACTTATCATGCATGTTATGACTATGCTGCGGGAGGCCCACCAGTCGCCAAACACGCAATAGAAATAGTTCCTTGAGTGAGAGGATGGGGCACAATAGCTCTGCGGATTGAAAAGAGAATCTTCCCCGCTTCGGTGTCTGATCCTTCAAAACTATAGTGCGAGCCAATCTTGATAATATCTACACAAAAGGAACAATTTGTTTCCATTCTGAAAATTTGTCCAGAAGATGGAAGTACGCCAAAGACAGGTACAGGCAACAGCCGATATCGATGGAGTTCCTGTTCGCAAGAGGATGTCTCCTTCAAATCCATACAAGGAACAACCAAGCGTTGCTAACGTACCCTGCTACGTGGACTATGGGTCTATGCTTCGCCTTATACCATCCACTACCGACGTTGACGAACGATATAATAGATGCTCTGACGATTCAGCACTTCAGAGTAGCCTCGACGAAGACATTTCTCCATCATCTTCAATCATAGATGCAATGGAGAAGCTTTTCATGGAGTACAGCCAGCCCGAAATACAGAACGCTACAACGAATCCGAGGCATGATCAGCTCATTGGGTCCTCATTTATGCCAGGGCGCAACATAAGAGCTCATCACCCTGCAGAACGAGGGTTCAAGACCTCAAAGGGTGATAAGTTAATAGAACCTTTCGATTTTATATGGCGTACGTCTTTCCTTTATTCAGCTGTATTATATTCTTACACTACTCATGAACAAGCGAAATGCCCTGCAGGAATGAAGAACGCACCTATGATAGCCAAGTGGGAAGTTCACCGTGTTGCATGCCACTGTTCTGTGGACCTGGAAGATGTCTCACTAGAGTATCTCTCAGCATGGAAAGATCAAGATATCTTTTGGAAACAAATGAGACAGCACAAGTATTTCGATGGCAAAGCTTTCCCACCAAAGTGTGATGGAGAAGTATGGGTCCAAGGCCACGAACAAGATCTCAGCGCGGGAAGAGCCGTGGAGTACAAGGCCAGACTATGTTTTGACAACGCAAACAGAAAACCAAAGTTCGAGCTTGAAATACCCGTGTCTGAACAAAGCTCAAGACTTCGTCGAAAATTTGGTTTCAATCGAATTATGGAACTTCAGCTGCTGTTTGGCGACGGATGTAAGTCAATCCTCAAGGACAAAGATCAAAAAAGGGCACTGGCGAGATGGTTAGTCCATGAGCGTCACCTCTTTTTGCACTATGAATGGGCGGCATTTTTCATTGAGGAAATGAAATCAAGAAAAGAGAAAGCCGGCTTGATCACACCTAAGATAACCGGCAAGCGCGTTGTGTTGTTCGGAGAGCAAGGGGCAGGTCTCAACTTCAGCTCTATGGTCTCTGGAACAACCAGCCATTCCAACAATCTATCAACAGTCATGTCGGTCGATCCAGTGTGCGACAGATATTCTCTACTAGACTGGCTTTTGCAGATCGATTCCAATCTGTACCAACCTTATATCAAGCTCTTCCATCGAATTTCATTAGGTATCATCGCAAAGCCCTTCATTTATTTCAAACCAGATATATTGCTGACATATCATGTACTCGTAGGTCTAAGCAAGACAACCCTGACTGTTCTGCTTATGGAAGACTCGATACGGCACCGACCTATAGACATCGAATCTCCGAATGGTACGCCTATGAATGATGGTATTGGAAGAATTTCTCACTCGCTTTTGAGGGAGGTGCGGGATATCATGGGCCTGGACTTTCTCCCCACAGCTATTCAAGCTAGAATCGGTGGCGCTAAAGGGCTATGGATGTTGGACCCAATTCCCTTTCCTTCAGACGAGCGGTGGATCGAGATATATCCCTCGCAGAAGAAACGGGATTGCAACTGGTCTGATCCCGCCCACCGAACCCTGGAAGTAGTTTCTGTTTCTTCTTACAGGGGGGCAGCCACTTTGAATCTTCAATTCATTCCAATCTTGGAAGAGTGAGCGATTGATCGAGAACTCATGCGAACAACCATTTGCAAGCGCATAGATCAGCACCTGCGGAAGGATCTGGACCATGCCAAAGCAGCCATGGAGACGCCTGAACTCTTTCGAAAATGGATCCATGACACTTCCTACACCACATTTGGGGATAGCCAAGATGGCATGTCTTGGTTCGTGGGGGGTTTGCCGAGAGACTGGTCCGGGACAATGAGCTTTCTTGCTGATGGCGGTTTCGAGCCAAAGAGACTTGAGTTTCTAAACGAAAGAATGTTCAAACATCATATCGGCCGTTGGAAACAGATGGAAGCCAAGCTTCATATTGAAATTGCCCTGTCAACTTCCGCCTTGATGACCATCGATTTCCAGGGGGTCCTGGCACCAGATGAAATCCAGCTGCGCTTTTCGCCGGCGTTTGATGATGGAAAGCAGAGTCTTGATGATCTTGGCGGATTTGACGTGCTCGTTGCTCGGTCCCCAGCACATCTACCTAGTGATATTCAGAAGGTAAAAGCTGCTTTCAAGCCAGAGCTACGACAGTTTAAAAACGTCATCATATTCTCCTCTCTAGGCGACGAATCACTAGCCTCTAAGCTATCGGGAGGAGACTATGACGGAGACAAGGCCTGGGTTTGCTGGGATCCGGATATAGTAGACAATTTCGAGAGTGCCGACATGGCCTCCAAGGTCTCTTTCGAAGAATACTTTCGGCCCAACATTCAGAAGACAGGCATTCTAGCATCTCGATACGGCAAGCCTCATTACTTGGACACACTTTTGGAAGAAGCCTTCAACTTTCACCTCAGCCCCTCGTTCATGGGCATTTGCACTAGCTATAAGGAAAGCTTAGCATATCACGAGGGAAGTATCGGAAATGAGACCACCGTCAGACTGAGCATTCTTTTGAGTGAGCTCGTGGACCAAGAGAAGAGCGGATTCGAATTCGATGACAATGTTTGGTATCGTATCAGGAAAGAGATATGCGGTGGCAAGATGTTCCTAAAAGCCCCAGCCTATAAAAGTGGCGACCCTGCAGCTTTAGCTATCTCCACCCAGGTTATCGACATTCTCAAGCACTCCATACAGGAGCGAATACAGAACGGGCTAACGGAATTTTCCAATCACTGTATCGGTTCCGGTATTGGACCTGATAAACCGGTGCTCACCACATTTAATGCAGACCTTGTTAGCTATTGGAACGACTTTGAGAAAGAAGCAGAGCAGATAACGTCACAATTCGAACCATCCTCCCCATAGCTGAAAGATTTCCGGTCAACTCTCATCCGAAAAATAGATGAATTATACTGGGCTGTTAGGGTTGGGTTTATCTCTTACATCTATGGTTGAGTCCCTGTCTGTAGTTAAGTCCCCACTATCACATATATAATCTAGGTCCCACTTTTCTATAATTAT